>JAMWET010000355.1:357500-432500 GCA_024036415.1 Prochilodus magdalenae | reverse complement strand
GAAAAGTGGCTGTAGCACCATCTATTGGCACAACACAGCAAAACCAGTACAGAGCACTGTTTCAGCCAGGGCTGTGTGTATGAATGAAAGTGTGGAGATGTGGTGTTTAACCGTCACTCCAGGCCTGTTTCATTCTTCTTGCGGAGCGTCTTCATACTGACTTTAGAAGAATTTGATTTTGCACTTCTATTGCTGACTCATTCAATAAACCCCAACATAGTTTCATGTAATAAAGCAGAAGTGTATGAATTCTTTGGACCTTTTAGGGCAAATATCTTTAGTGGTGACCAAATAAAGCAGATCGGACTATGTTATGTTACGACTAAGAAAATCACAATAAGACAAGTTTCTTACCTAATAAGGTTCAGAAGAGACCTCAGTCTGCTCTTATTACAGATTTCCAGGGCAAGGATGTTTTAAATTAGGGGCAGGATTGCCTCCGGGTCACTCAGCAGAACAAACAGAGTTATGATGCGGTAGGTTGTGGGTTTGAGCTCATCCTGTTCAAAACCGTTCTGAACAGTTCGTTTCAGTTAGAGAAGAGAGCAGTATAAGGCAGCAGTGCACTAGGCATGTTTGTGATAAACAGAACCTGTAATAACCTTTGGAACTGCATCTGAACAGTGCGTACAGTTCTGCCTACAAGCAGATATGAAGATGACCCCTGTAGCTTATTTAATATAATGATTCTGTAACGACCCATATTATCAAATGGTGCCATTTTGTCAGCTATCCTATCAGTGAAACAAAAGAAGAGTTTTCATCTTTAGAAAGAAAACAAATAGCTTTTTTACAGCACCACAGAAATATGAAGGTAATGGTGGTGTCCAGTCATCCCTTGCAAATCCACACAATGTGTCCAAAAGTATAAAGATGTCATAGAAGTGACCATGATGTCTGCTACCTTAAGGTGTACCCACTGCTGACAACTCAACGTTTGCTTAACATCCAAAGAAAAGCCCTGTTTTAGAATGGGAGACTCTAGAACATCCAGGCAGGGGTCCCCATATCATAACCCTGGACCATACGCATTGCTCATCTACAGGGGTTGGACAATGAAACTGAAACACCTGTCATTTTAGTGTGGGAGGTCTCATGGCTAAATTGGACCAGCCTGGTGGCCAATCTTCATTAATTGCACATTGCACCAGTAAGAGCAGAGTGTGAAGGTTCAGTTAGCAGGTAAGAGCACAGTTCTGCTCAAAATATTGCAATGCACAACATTATGGGTGACATACCAGAGTTCAAAAGAGGACAAACTGTTGGTGCACGTCTTGCTAGCGCATCTGTGACCAGAACAGCAAGTCTTTGTGATGTATCAAGAGCCACGGTATCCAGGGTAATGTCAGCATACCACCAAGAAGGACGAACCACTAGCATCATCCTGCAAGAAGAATGGTTTAAATCCCTCTGACCACTGTGCAGGACGCAGTATATGTCATTCCCAAGACCAACTGACGCTGTATTGGCCGCAAAAGGAGGCCCTACACCATACTAATAAATGATTGTGGTCTAAAACCAGGTGTTTCAGTTTCATTGTCCAACCCCTGCATGTCTCATTAAGCACACCAGATTCAGATGAATGATTACAAAGAAGAAGTGTAGGGCATGGGTCAGCAGGACTGTGTTTAAAAAGCTCTGGCCTAAAGTCACCATACCCAATACTAAGCAGCCCTGCACCCCCAGGAGTCAAATCTTAGCTGACACAGGTATCCAGCAATGTCCCCCGAAAAGCACTGTAAATTAAATGGGAACCTCCGGCACACTTTAGCTCAAGGTCCTGATGCCTAATAGCAAGCTTTAGAAGACGACAAACAAAAGACATGGACCTCACCAGTCATCAGTGTTCACGAGTAGTTAATGAGCCAGATCAGGTGTGCCAGATTTAAAGATGGGGCTGAACAAGGTAACCACGTCAGTTCAGCTGGGTGACTGTGAGATCGTTTCCTCAGACTTTACATTGACAGGCAGGTATTCTCACAGTCTAATCAATAATGTCGGTTTAGCTACAGAACCTAAACTTTTCCGTAACTGCAGTGCTGCCTAGTGCTTAAACACATCACCAGCAGTGCAGCAACTTCTGAAGGTACATGCGCTGCAGGTGATCTGAAGTACTCAACTCCATTTTTCACGCACAAATGATTTGCCTGGATTAAAATAATTCATTTTAACTAAACACTATAATACTGCCGCTGTCCAAAGAAAAACATGCATATCCATTTTTGGTTGATTTTTACTATTCTGCATCTTTTGAACTAAGCACATGCTGTTTACACTGTTTGAAGGATTTGGGATAAACAGATGAACAGAAATGGCCTAAGATTAATTGGAAAAAACTTTGGTTCCATTGATTTACCTTAAAACTAAACTAGGTTTTGCCCTCTCCAGTAAAGTTTCTATATAGAAGATACTTGGTTTTCTTTAGACAGTGATGGTATGATGATGCTTGGCCAACATCCTGGTCAAAAATCATGGAGATGGCAACCACACTATCATAGTGTTTATTTTGACTAGAGAACTGAACAAAACCCTTAATAGTCGGCATCAACAAAATGATGGAGGAGGACAGCGCTACATGTTGCAGTGTGTCTGTTGCTTTTATTAGGACTCACAGTGTGAGGGGATCAGTGAGGAATGTTCACCTGACACACACTGAGGTCCAACACAGCAGGAGGAAAAAAAAACACTATAAAAATCATTAGTGGACAAACAACTAATTTTTTTACAACAGTCGTAGAGTAGTCCATCATAAGAAAAACATAAAAACATAAAAGGTGAATATTAAAACTGCAGTGTTTACCTGGTTGGCTGTTTATCTTTTTCAGAATTCCCTTCAAATAAAAGCCACAAGGGTCTCCTCATCACTGACTATGACTCAAGTACCAGATAGACTTAAACAGCGATGTCCACTGCACTAAAAGCTGGTTACTTAGGCTTACATAACGACTTCATTGTAAAGCTATTAGAGACTTTCTACTGAACGTCTTTTGTACACGGCCTAGGGCCTGTTATCTGGACATAACACATAAACAGACTGGAACATGACTGGACAGTCGTGAGGTGAAATGTGGATGTCATAAATGCTCTCTCAGCTCGCCACACAATTCGAACATCATATCAATTCGATTTTGGGTTCCAACTTTTGTAAAACTAAGCCTGGAAATAGTTTTAATGCAGGTGACACTAGGCCTAACACCTCTGCCCACAGCAAAGTGAGCACTTATACACAAACTCTGCATGTCTGCACTGTACCTGCTACTAGATAATGGCATAGTACACATCTACTACTGAATCAAATTCAACTCAGAAACAAGACGTTTAATCATGATTCTGTCCATCATGAGTCCTACATGTTAGATGGGATTACTGGAGATGTAAAACATAATGATCAATAGTTAAATGTTTAAAATGTCCAAATAGTTTAGGGGACCCACTGTATCCTCTCACTTCACAGGTGATGATACAGGTACCAGGAAGTCAAGATTAGACTGAATCAGACACTGTAGACATTGGTTAACTCCTAATAAAGGAGCTTCTCAGTGATGCTTATTCCAGTGCCATCATGATTTGCATAAGGTGAAGCCTTACATTACAAAGTAGGTTGTTTTAATTCCTGAGTAAACAGGTAATAAATTCAACACAGTAACGGTGTACGTTACATTCCCTCATATTCTGTGGGGGTTAAAAGTCTGAGAGCACTCTGTTTTCCAATTTAGATTACTATAAATATATATTTATTACAAATGACATTATTAGCACAACAATTTGAGTGAAAGGTAGAATCTTTGAACCATGAATTTCAGACATTGATTGTCCACCTCTTGGTTTAATTAGCTCAAGCTGGCATGGACTCCACAAAGCGCAAAAACCTCTAAAGGGCCAATCAAATCCACTTGAGAGTTATCTGAGCACAAGTTTCACTAAAGGCCTTAAGACCTGACCTTCTTGTTCAAAGACCCTATCAGTTTCACAAATGTGGTCACATTCTGAATAGCTACCTATAAATAGTGCAGAATTCTGAATATTCCTTCCTTATCATCATTGTTATTAGCTTTTCAAGACTTCCACTTGTACATTTCCTGGTTTAAATAAAAATAAAATACTTATTTATCAAAGTGGTCTGAGACTTTTTGGAACCTACTGTGCTTACTCAGGAAAAAAAGCACTGTAAGACAAGGCATTACTTCAGTACTCCAGTGGTGAGACAAACAAACACAACGCCTATAGAAAGACAGCGGCATAAAGGACACTGCAGATGAAATGGCAGGATTGTGGGGTGCTGAGGTAAAAGGCTGAGATTTGCTGTTGGAGGGCTCAGAACAGGCCACTGGGTCAGGGGTCATGATCATCACGCCCATAGTTGATTGGCTGGAGTTGCTGGACGACGTAATCTGCAATCTCTCGAGAGCCAGCAGCCACCACTCGGCGAGACATGAGATCCAGAGGACCCCCTGGGACAGAGATACATCAGAGCTTAGCAATTACACACACATACAGAGCTTAATCCAGCAAAACAGACCTTTGCGGTAGGTGCAGGAGTCTTGCCTGTGGTGACAACATAAAACAGTCTCTCTTCATTAAAAAACACAGAGAAATGTCAGAGAATCGGTTAGCCACATAAACGATCTGGACAAAAGTATTGGGACACACACCTCTTAATCACTGAATTCAGGTTCAGCCCTATTGCCACAGGTATAGAAAATCAAGCACCTAGCCATGCAGTCTGGCTTTACATACACCGGTGAAAGAATGAGTCGTTCTAAAGAGCTCACTGAATTTGAGCCTGGTAGTGTAATAGGATGCTACAAGTCATTCTGTAAAATGAATTCCCTTCTGGATATTATGTCCATTAGGTACATGTCCTTGTATCTACACTGCCCATTTTATCAGCGCCATGTGTACTATACTATAACCGACTACTCAAAGAGTTTCTCATCATATTTCGTCACTGTCCATTCTCCTTGTTCTTCTGTGGTCAGGACCACTACAGCACTAGGTGTGGGGTGGATCCAGCAGTAATGCTTCGTTGGGTCCACTCGTACAACCTAATTTCACACCAACAAGCCACCACTATGTGAGAGTCACTGTAGTGCGGAGAATGAACCACCACCCACATAATACCTGCTCTGGGGTGGTCCTGACCATTAAAGAACAGGGGAAAGGGGTATCTATCTATCTATCTATCTATCTATCTATCTATCTATCTATATATCTATCTACCTGTCTGTCTGTCTGTCTGTCTATATACATATATATTAACAAAAGCTGCATGTGCCTCTAACAGTGCGGCTGGCCCTCACTAATGTAACACCCATTTCCTTCGCTGAATAGAGAGCGCTATGGGTGCTTTTTAAAGCAGTGCTGGTCTTACATGCTAACATAGTAAAACCAGCTGGCATCTCTCTAGATCAAAGCAGCAATGCAGTCAATGAGACAAAACTGTTCAACTCAAGCATGCAGACGAGCGTGAACACATGTTACAAAAAGCTGCTCAATGCTTCTTTTCTTTATCTCACTCTCGCCTAATTTTCTCTGACTATCTCTGACAGAGAAAGAAACAGCACTTCTCTAACCACATGATCATGACCTCACTGCCCTTTCCAACAGTGCCTCTTTGTGCACTCTCTCACACACTGGGCTGCCGTGACTTACGCCTGCTGCCCACCTTCCACTAAATACACACACAATTTCACAAACAGCTGAAGTATGCATCCAGGCACTACAAGACGGGAGTATAAGAGAAGCCTTGTACGCGGTCCAGACATATGAGAGCATAATGGCCTTTATAATACAAGCAGACCTGTCAGAATTATGACCTAATCGCAACCACAGTCATTTAAGCTAATTGCAATTATTCTCCACAGTTGTTAAGCCCTAACAATCATATGCCAAAACAAACAGACTGTGAATTAGGTGCAGCTGTGCTGAGGCAAATGCACGTAAACAAAAGAGAGCAAGCCATTTACTGAGGCATGGTATGAGTCTAAGGTAAACAACACAAGCTTTCACTTCTAATTTGACCCTATAGCACCTTTAGAGGGCAGCAGGGAGCACTGCTTGTTTATCTCAGCTTGAACTTGTGGGGTGCAAACAAAGTTGCTTTTAATGAATGGTTTACATTTGCTAATCGAGATTAGGAGCAGACCGTGGGTCATTTTGTTTTGTGTTTAAACCGTGAGCTCTAGACAGCAGCATTGTAATCCATCTTCATTTAGCCATTAGACTCTTCCTCTCCAAACCAATACAAGTAGCATAAAGGCACGCAGCTAAAGTTAGCATAATCAAACCTCTGCTTTTGGCAGTGTGTTTTTTACAACCCCAATTCCAAAAAAGTTGAGACGCTGTGTAAAATGTAAATAAATGTAAATAAAGACAGAACGCAATGGGTTGCAAATCTCATAAACCCATATTTTATTCACAACACAGAACTCTGCATGAACACTCATGTAGAACTCAACTCATGTACAATTGTGGGTCTATAAGATTTGCACATCATTGCATTCTGTTTTTATTCCTGTTTATTTAAAATTTACACAGATATTTAAATTGGGTTTGTATATATTATGACAGTTTACTGATATTAGAAAAATACAACATAGCGTATCCCTTCATATTACGTTTATGAATCATTTGATCACAGCAGCCGCTGTTTACATTGTATGGATCAACAGATATGGCCCAAAACTGCTTGGAGGAAAATCTGGTTCCATTGACTAACTCAAATTAAGGTTTTTGCCCTCTCCTGTAAAATGTCATTTAGCGACTGTATCATCAGGCTCTTGCCCTCGTGTCTGAGAAGCTGAGATGAATGGAGGTTTTAGGCCTGCATACTGTTGCACGCCAGAAGAAAATGATTTCTATGCCAAATAATTGTCAGTTAAAAATAAACGACTGCGACATTACAGGTCTACAAAACACACGCAGGCCTAATTCACAAAGCAGACAGCGATACAATAACACTTGTCTTTAGTCAGTGCTATTCTTGGTGATTTCATCCCATCTAAGCTTGGATGTTTGATGTAGGCTGGAGCGAATGTGCTTGATCTAGAGAAAAGCCCTAGGATATTGGCATGCTAACAAATAAGCATGTGCTGATTTCTGTTTGATAAGACAGTTACCATAACAGGCAGTCGTAGCTTAGTGGTGCTATTTTAAGATCCGTGCTACACACATAACTCTTCAGTAAGTGCTTTGGGAACACTTACAGCACTATCTTGACAATCTAACATTCTGTACATCTGTTGGTCAATGCTGTTGTTCCATGCAGAGGAATTCCAGATCACATCCACTTACATTTCCTGGACACCCAGTGAAATATTCAGAAATGATTATTACAGGTTCTGTCTGAATAATAGTAATACAGGGTTTGGACAATGAAACTGAAACACCTGGTTTTAGACCACAATCATTTATTAGTATGGTGTAGGGCCTCCTTTTGTGGCTAATACAGCGTCAGTTCGCCTTGGGAATGACATATACTGCGTCCTGCACAGTGGTCAGAGGGATTTTAAGCCATTCTTCTTGCAGGATAGTGGCCAGGTCACTACGTGATGCTGGTGGAGGTTCGTCCTTCTTGGTGGTATGCTGACATTACCCTGGATACCGTGGCTCTTGATACATCACAAAGACTTGCTGTCTTGGTCACAGATGCACCAGCAAGACGTGCACCAACAGTTTGTCCTCTTTTGAACTCTGGTATGTCACCCATAATGTTGTGTGCATTGCAGTATTTTGAGCAGAACTGTGCTCTTACCTGCTAACTGAACCTTCACACTCTGCTCTTACTGATGCAATGTGCAACTAATGAAGATTGGCCACCAGGCTGGTACAATTTAGCCATGAGACCTCCCACACTAAAATGACAGGTGTTTCAGTTTCATTGTCCAACCCCTGTATGTCTAACACAAAGCCAATCTCTCCATCACATATTAGATTATGAACAAATCAAATAGGGCATTACTGTAGAATGTGTCCACGATGTATACTACATCTACTGTCCTTACATGGAAATCCTACACCCGACATCTTTAAATACCTTCTCCGTAAAATTCAATGCTTGTCACAGAAAGCTTAATAATCCTAAACTGAATAATCCCCACCGACATTTCTGGCAAACACTGCTATGTTAATAATGTTTTTCTGGTTCAAATTAAGGTCATTATAACTTATTTCATTTTACACATAACAAACAGAAAGTCTGTTTAATGTCAAAGAGCAGTGGATGCAGTGCTAACCTGTGGTGTCGATCACACAGCCGCCTGCCTCCCTGATGATGACTGCGGCTGCAGCAATGTCCCAGCAGTGCAGGCCATACTGGTAGTAGGCCTCGGCCGCTCCGCTGGCTATGTGACACAGTGCTAAAGTCGAGCTGCCTATAATCCTCACCCTGAGCACACAAAAAGACAGCGGTGTAAGACAGACTTTGTCCACTTATTTACTCATGGCTGTGTGATATTTATCTTCTATTAATAATTATATCTCTGGCTCTGCAAGGTTATCTGAGATATCCCGAATCAGTCAGTCTTTATGCTGGTTCACCACTGTCATCACATTACCTGTATTATGTAATATAAACACAATGGAGCATTTCTGCTCATACTGTACTGGAACGAAAACGGCCCAGGAGCCGAAAGCACAGTAGTCACCGTGAGAAGGGAGAGCGGGTAACACTGTAAGGGCTTCTAACTTATATTTTTGTTGTGTAAAGTTTTTTCAAGGTCAAGTCATGTACCAAAAAGGCTGTTTCCGTGCCTGTGCCATTAAGACTTACATATGTAAATGACCAATGTAGAGTAGGCAGATACACAGTCCAGTCACATTATTATGACTACAGTAACTGCAGTGTCACAGGTATCTGGAGCCTGCTGGAGGGTGCATGGGGAAGGATCCATAGAGCAAACATGAAGACCAACGTGGTCCCACAGAAGCTTAACTAACTAAAATAAGAGGCCAGGGAAGTATTAAGAAGTCATAGTCATGCTCAGTGTTGGACATTTCTAGTGGTGTGACTTCCATTGCTAGAAGAACCCATCCGCCCCAGGGAAGACAATCAGCATGTAAGGGTGTATATGATCTGTAAAGACGGATTCATACCCAAATCGATTGCGAGTGTCTTCCACATAGATAAGTAGGCCCAGAGAATGCCACGAAAACGTGACTTCCTTCATAAGCTATGAGCTTCCACCATCTAAAGTAGGTGGTCATAATAATGTAACTCGACTGTGTATATAGAAATGGGTGAGTTTTGTGACATCACAAAAACAAATAATTTAAAACAGGCAGTTTTTACATCTTATTTTATACGTGTGGTATATACAGTATGCACTGAACTGTGCGTTTGGTTTTCCATCATATGAGCCCTCTCCTCTTGTTGATGGCCCTTTTGTGTCTTTGGAAAAACAAGCCCTCCAGTTTAGTTCCATTAGTGAATAAGGCTCTACTGACATCAATCAAACATTCACTTAACCAGGTGAATATGTGTCTCACCCATGGACGGGGGCACTCAGCAGTTTCTTCATATTGCCCAGAAAGATTTCCAGTGTGCTAGGATCTCTCTTTGCCCCAATCTCTGTCAGAATGAGGGCCTTTGACACATCTGACAAAAGAAGGAGGCATGTCAGGGGCAAAGATTAAATTACTCGCTTATTTAGAGCACAGAAAATGACATAACCAATAAAGGAGATGACAGACAGCACTCACCCTTCTCCTTTGAAACCCGCAGTGGTACACCATTGCAAAAAGCCCCATGGCCTCTCCTGGCAGTATATAAAGTTCCATCAAAACAGTGATATATGACCCCAAACTCCAGCTGTAAATCAGGGAAATGCAAAGGATGAATTAGCTTTGAATAATATGGAGTATAGAGACCATGTTATTCCAGCACAGTCATGTTGCATGCTATAGACTGATAATGGCTGCAAAAATCAACTGGATGTCTAATGTCAACATTTAGACTACATGTGTGTTACGGGGTCTTGGCAATGATGTACCTCCTTCTTGACTGCAAAGCCAATGCTTACTGCAACCATGGGGAAGCTGCACAACAAACATTCATATTTCAATTACATGGTTTAAATATCATATATTACATATCAATTTACTTAAAAATGCATTACATCACATTCTCTACCTGTGAACAAAGTTACAAGTGCCGTCAATAGGATCTATTATCCAAGTAGGGTTGTCCGTCAGAATGCACTTCTCCCCAGCAGCAGAGGACTCTTCTCCAATAAACCTAGTGATAGTGATAAAACAACCTATATTAGTTACTGGCAGCAAATCCATATACCCAAAAGCTGTATAGCCTCATGACCATTACAGGGAATTCAATACAGCATCTATATTTACTTCTCCCACAAGTTCACAACACTGTTACCTCAAACTTACAGCAGCTTTACTCTTAAAGCCCAAAGGCAGGACGTTTCTCCCAAACACGGTGACTTACATCACATCAGTTACTTACCAAATAAGCCTATCATGAAATAATCAGAGGTTAAAACAGTGACCACTCGGAAACAACTTTCAGACCGTCTGCCAGGAAAAATGTGAAAACATGCCTTCTGTAAACTCCACAGTCCAGCCAAGAACGCTATACTGAACATCATTTACTGACCGCTGTAAGATCATAAGCTCATCTACTTCTTCACAAAGGTCAAGCTCAAACATTCCTTTAACGGACATCTGGCTTGAATAATCAATAACTATCACAGATCTGCAGCAAACCTCTTACTGCAGGTTTAAGCCTTTCACTGTAAAACGCATCATTAGGTAGTTCATGTTAATTCATTATTAACCAGTATGAATCAGACAGGTGAAGTACTGACGGTTTGGTCCCGCGTTCAGGCCCTTAGGTTTTAATGGGGAATTCCATGGATGCTTTGAATATTGAGATGTACACAAAGTCTTTCAGGGCAGTGTGACATGAACCAGTCATTTGTAGACAATGGTACTGACTCAGAGGTGATGACAGAAAGCAGGGGCTCAATCGTGTCAGGGCACAAACGCAAATATAGCCATTTTACTGAATATCCAACTCAACTACTGAACCTACACCTGAAGTTCTTATGTTGTCACTGTCTAATGAAAATCATGTTTCTCCATTTTTGTTGATTTTTACTTTTATGCATCATTTCAGCTGCTGTTTACACTGGGTGAAAGTTTCCTGATGAATGGGCCAACAGAAATGACTTAAAATCACTTTCCATTGAGTTCCATTGACTTACTTTAAAGTTAAAGGGGTTTAAAGGGGTTTTGGTCCTCTCCTGTAAAGCTGCCATTTAGGAGATACTTGTTTTTCGCTGGACAATGCCAATATGTAAAGTGAATAACGTTATAATAGTGTTAAATCTAATAACAGCATGTCTCCTTTGGGGGCTAGTTAGTTTTGCCATGTCCCACGTGTAGGTTTCAAACAGCATCTAAGGTGCATTTCCAAAATAAAAAATCACCAACAACAAAAAACATATTTACTGCATTAATCATTTTTATTTAGTAACCCAACAGTTCTCGATCAGTCATCCAGCTTCCATGTACCTGTGTGAGGGGAACCTCTCCCTGAGGGTGGAGATGATGAGGTCCTCCACCTGCTGGTCAGCCTCGGTCACGAGGTCTGTAGGGGTGCTCTTACTGCTCACGCTCTTCTCCTGTTTCACAGCCTCTTGGACCATCTGTGAGAGAGAGAGACATCACTGAGGACCCAAAGCTTAGTAGGCCAGGGACGAGTTACTCAAAATCTGCAGCACGTTTTTTCCACTGGTTTCAACTGGTCAGCACATCATCAAACCAAGCCCTAGACTACTTCACAAGAGGTCAGGAAAACACATGTATGAAGCCTGTCCACGTTCATCGAATTTAATCGTATATATATATATAGTTCACCACTCCTTTGCTCCAGTAACAGCCTCTGAACTTCATTTCACCACAAGAGCTTAAGTGAAGTCTGATACTGATGCCGGATGATGCATCACTCCAACTCATCACCAAGGTATTAAATAGAGGTCCATGGAGCTCAACACTCTAATGCTGGGGAGCTGTATACTCCTATGCATGCCATTGGGCAAAGTGATCTTGGGCTCATATCCCATTGTGTCACCAATGCTTTTCTATAAAGGGATTAGCTGCTCAGCAACCTGGTATTAGATCTGTAGCTCACTGAGGTGACATATACAATGTCTAGACAATACCCAGCACTGTCTGACAGTGTGACAGGAAACGAATCAACCAAATTGTTGATGATGACCACTAGAACATTACATGCACCACATGTTATATGAATTTTTCCATGAATGGTGATTTCAGTTTAATGTCTGTATATGTATGTTCAGCTCCGATGCCTTTTGGCCTTGCCCTTGTTATAATCTCATGGAGACTGTATAGTATATACCTATGCTGGTCCACCAGAAAAGCCAGAGATGATAGCTCACCTGCTGCAGCAGGTAATTGGACTGAGGTGTTTAAAACTCCAGCAGCACTGCTGTGTCTGATCCACTCACACCAGCACAACACACACTAACACACCACAACCACGTCAGTGTCACTGAGGTGCTGAGAATGATCCACCACCCATATATACACCCTGCTCTGTGGAGGTCCTGACCATTGAAGGACTGGGTAAAAGGAGAATATTAAAGTATACAGATGGACTACAGTCTGTAACTGTAGGACTACAGGGTGCACCTATACGGTGGTAAGTGGAGCTGATAAAAGAACACTGAGTGCAGATACAAAGAGGAGGTTTTATTATTCAGATTTCTTCCTAGAGTATTTATCCTGGAGCAAGAATTTCATTATACAGAGGAACTGCTTGTTTCCTTGTGCACACAACAATAAACTCTTGGATCCTGAATCTTGTCATCTAATCCAATCAGCAAAGAAAGAGTAAATAATAAAAGCATCCAGCACACGGTCAGCCAAGCACCGGTGGCTTTACTGTGCGTCCCCTTGTCAGCATGTATCAAGGGAAAGAGAAGGCTATTTATATCAGTAGGGCAGCCTTAAGCTAAAGGTCAGTAACACAGACTTGTCTCATGCAGCAAACCACTGGGTACTATGGGTGATGTATAGCTGTGGCATTAGCTAAGCGCAACATCAGTACCAGACTTCACCTGGGTGATCTGCCAACACAGCAGGGTGTCATCCTGGACATCACCGCTTCCAGACACCTCCCTCTGGTAGAAGCCCCAGGACCATTAAACCGCCATAACCAGACATGCCTACAGCTATCCCGCAGAGCTGTGGCTCATTAACACCAGTGGACACCTCACACTCTAAACTTGGAATGAATCTCACTATAGCAGAATAATTCCTCTGTAACATAACACGCATGTGCACAGCTGTACAGATGTTCAGTTTTATACATGCTCATATTAGTCTGGAGTATACTGTTTATAGTTATTACTGTATAACAGCTGTTAAAATATATTTATTATATAATTATTATATCTAATTTATTTATTGTATTTTTCTCTAAGTTAAATATTTGTGAACAGTCTGTGTGCTCACCTGGTCTGTCATTAGAGACAGGCGGATTTGTTCCTGAATACTGATACTTGGCGTTTACTTTTAAGAATCGATTCTGGTCCAAAAATATTGATATCGTTTGTTTATTTATTCAGTAGGATGGAGTATCTCTCAATGAAATAATAAAAACGCTTTCCTCTGCTCCCAAAAACAGCTGGTGAGTAGGAAGCTTTTTTGAAGGCAATGTATAGAAGTGTTTAGTTGGTGGACTTCTCTGGATGAATTATTAAGGATGCAGAAGTCAATTTACAACTTTTATAAATAACATGCTTCAAACATATATACACATATTCCCTAACTTTCATTAGATACAAAATGAAGGTTTAAATTACATATTCAGATATCAGTCTAATAAATACAGGTTTAGTACTAATTTAGGTGAACATATGATCTGAATATTATCATAACTGATATTTGCTAACACTGAATTAAATTATGGTATTCAAAGAAGCACAGATCATCTCTGAACTCCGAATGTTAAGGCCAGACTTTCTGTTATAATCTGTCTCCATTCACTATGTATCAGTGTGGAAAATCACAAGCTTTAAAGTATCAGTATCGGTATCTGTGAGCCGTTGTATCATTTGATATCGGATCGGATGGATAATCGGTGGTATCGCCCATCCCTACTGTTAATGTCACACATGTGACTCACCCAGACTCCTTGTATGTGTAACATACTTGGCGAAATAAATGAGTTCTGGTTCTGGTTCTGAAACTGAAACCTGACAGCACGACAGACAACTATGCTGCCTCACTACAAACAGCAGTCTGTTTGTTTACATTACACTGCAGTTATCTGATAGCCTGGACCGTAGCCTCGCATCCGCTAACCTCGAAAACAGCTAAGAGTGCAGCCTGAACAGCTACACACGACACGGTTCCTACGATAACCAGCTCCCCGGCCAGAGCACCTCCTCCCGGCCGTGAGGCTCCTCCACATTAGGGCGGACTTAGCCGCTACCTGTCCCGCTGTACGTGCGATCCGCACGGCGATGTCCAGACACTCGGCCCAGCACTCGCCCTCCATGCTCTCTGTGCTGAAGACGAGAAGAGAGCAGAGGAGGATTCACCGCAGGCCGCGGGTGCTGGTCATGGTTAGCCGCCTTTGGTGTTTGGCCTCCCGGATCTGCAGTGAGCGTTCACCGGCGGAGAGCTCCGACATGGAGGTAGAACACACCGCTGCCCTGCGCTGCTGCCAGTCCGGTCCTTCACTCCGTTCACCTCTAAGCGGCGCAGCCAGGAAACAAACCCTGGTGGAAGTGACCTCAGGCTGGGAGCGATTAGTACAGGCAGACCTGTAGCTAGTAGGCCAGTGTCTTATCTCATGGCTTTAAAGGGTCCGCACCCTGCATACTTTATTCTGTTCTGTTATTGATTTATTTATTTTACCCAGAGACACTTTTATGTGGTTTATGTACCAAACAATTTCAGTGTTTATCCCTGAGAATCAAACAGGCTGTTTTTGTTACTGTGCCTTTTAGAATAATATATGCAAGGGATCTCTGTTCTGATTGGCTGTCCTTTATTACACCACAGTAATACACATTACAACTTCAGCGTGAGTGGGCGGGACGAAGATGCTTTAAAGGAGCAATATGTAAAACGGCATAGTCTGTCAAATTCATACTCCACTGTCCCTCTTCCTCGCTTACTTACCAGTCTGGAAACTGAATTCACCATCAAATTTCATCCCTTTACTCTCCGAGAGCATCTCCAGCGGTTTAAAGGAGCAGCATGTAAACTCTTCTATTGCTGTAATTTTTGTCACTTGTTTTCCTAATACAAGCGAGCATGCTTCTTCTTCATCCACTCATGTGACTGAAGGTGGACTCGATGCTACAGTGACTCACTATCACCTCTTGAGGTACAATTTCCTATTGAGAATTAAGTTGTTGGAGAAGTACACGTCTGTCTACTGCAGTTTCTAGATACTACTTTAATATTGGTTTGACCCACACTCATCTGTTTGTCTTTGTTATTTAATCTCTCGTTTCTCCACTGTCCCCCTGTAAACAGTATGTTCTGAAACCGTAATAATGAAAGTGTTCAGGACCGCCCGCTAATGACATTTGTGAGGATTCATATATATTAAAAGAGCTATAACACACTTTAACATTATCATTTTCTAACTTTTCTGTATTTGTTACTGCACCTTTAGGACTGATATATGTAGATTATCTCCATTCTGATTGGTCCTGGCCCATATTGTGCCTCACACAACAAAAAAAGCTGTAGGCAAACAACTTTATTTCTATGACATCACAAAAACAATTTGTTTAATACATGGTTTAATATATAGATCCGATGGGCTGGCACAGTCTGTGAAAGGTGAATTCTAAGCACTGTTTACATCAGTATCTTTTATTTAAAGAGATGAGGAAATTTCAGCTTTCCATGACATTGGCCCTTTAACTCAATGTTTAGACTGTTTCAGATTATGAGCATACAGTTTGCTCATGAATGGATACCTTATGTATAAACACAAATTCTGACTGTCTGACCTCGAAAAATGAATGAGCCAGTTCAGATGACAGCGGTTAAAAACCCAGTACTCCTGTATTGTCAATTTGTAAAGTCCACACGGGGGCAGTAATGATCCAACCCTCCCAAGTGAAGGTATAAAACAACTTTTACAAAGAGAAGCAGTACATCTGTAGGATGCTTGTTCCATATAACGATCCAATATACAGACTATGTCATAAAAGGACATTGTAACAGGTAGGTAAGCTGATATGAAGCAAACCAGACCATTTGAAATGATGTGGGCACACTGTTTAGTAAGGAGCCACAATCACATTGTTAGTGAAATTTATACATTTGTTAATTTATTTGTGTGAATTGTTACATTTTTTGTATATAGTTTAATAAAAGTGCCATATTTTGGGTATTTAGCACCCTACAGTTCAGCTGTACTGCCTTTCACAGGGATTAGATAAAACAATAAAAACACTGTAAATATTGAATCATATTATATAACCCGCCCCCCCAAAACACTTTACAGTGCTTCAGCAGATTTCCACCATCACCAAGCATTTCTGCTTTCCTAATAACCAACCACAAAAACCTTACAGAGGAACTTTATTTACAATATCATGACAGTCACCTTTAAACGTGGGGTCATTCAAAAGATGCTGACCAACTGATTTACAGTCATAACTAATGGGCATTTAAAAAATGAAGCTCATTTGTATACACTGTGTAATGAAGAAAAAAGAAAAACATATTGCAAGAGATTTTACCCAAGAAATGACCAGACAAGAACAAGTCAGTCATAAGCTGAAAACACATACATGGCTTTTTAAAAAGTATAGACATAACTCTTAAAATTTATTTCATTTACATATAATCCACCCCCCTGCACAAACAACATTCACATTTACAAAGATATAACCGAAAGAAAAGAGGAAAAAGCAATAATGATAAAAGGGTCGGGTAAATGTCATGACATTCAGTTCAGGCCCCACATTGTCATACATTTGAAAGAATGGCACCAAAAGAAAAACAACTGTAAGAGAAACAACCAAGTACCACAGCAAGGCTTAGTCTTCAGTAACATATAAGTGAAGCAGCACAAACATTAGACAGCAAAACAAACAAACAAACAAACAAAAATACAGTTTGGCTTATAAGGAGGAGAGTTAAAGGTAGAGAAGAAAAGATGTTTTTTTGTCTGAAGTGCGGTGTTAGTTGGAGCTTAGTGGCTGGATGGCCATTCCATGGTTCAGTAGATGAATTCTCCTGGTACTTCCTGGAGGGCTGGGAAGGGCTCTTCGAATTTGAAGCGCTTGGAGATGGCCTTCTGGTCTGGGGTCAAGCTCTCCTTGTCTGAGGACTGCCGGCACTGACCCAGAGTATAGGCGGCCATAACGATGAGCTCCTCTGCCACTCGTCCCTCCTCCTCTTCCTCTTTTCTCTGCTGGGAGGAGATCTCTGTGCTGACTGGCTCAGGAATGGAGGTGGAGGCACTCTTTTGCTTCACTGGCTCCTCCGCAGAGTGTTTTTCCTGTGTCAGCAGCCACTGGTGTTTAAGGCACTCCTCAGCCGTCGCACGGTCCCTGAGCAAACAACATGAATTTTACTTGAAGTAGAAATGCATTATAATCCTTTAAGAGTCTCAGGAATACTTTAGTACGTGCTTTTATTCAGCTTAAGACAGATTCAAACTGAAATACACTATACTGTATATCTACAAGTATAGACTCATCAAACATCTCGTCTAAGATGAAAGGTACTAATACCTTCTCTCCTATGCAGTAGATAAGTGAGGTCTCCATGCTTCTAGAAAGGCTTTACAATACATGTTGGAACATTGTTATAAGGACTTGAGCAGTTCTTAGCCACAAGCGGATTAAAGAGGTCAGTTACTGATGTTGGACTCATCAAAAAGGTAAGGATGGACCTCCACCAATCCAGAGAACACAGTTCCACTACTTCACAGCCCAAAGCTGGGGGACTTCAAATCCCCTTAGCTGACACTTGGCTTGAGCATAGTGACCTTAGGCTCACATGAGGCTGCGCCAATGTATCTTATACCATTGACATTTTTTTCTATGGTGATTATAATAAACTCTCTGGATACTGCACATCACACCACATAAGCCAATGCAGGTATGGATCTGTCTAAATGAAATCTTATTTAGGAAAATAAGTGGAAAAGAATGCATGTAATTTCAACCTGGACTGTGCATCATGAACTGCACATATAAACCCCATATACCCCATATAAATTAGACAGTTTTTCCTGTACATTAATAAGCATACTCCGGCAAAACAAATCCATCTTAAATAGAGTCATGCCACTCTAGATGTGCTGATCCAAAGTGTCTCATTCTACATACTGTGGCTCCTTGATGAGCAGGGACTTTATGAAGTGGATGGCAGCCTTGTCCAGTCGTTCCAACTCCTCCTCAGCATAGCTGATGTTAATCTGGGAGATGTTCAGGAAGGTCTCCTGCTTATCATCCCCCAGGAACGGAGAGATACCCGTCAGCATCACATAGGCAAGGACACCAATACTCCTACCAGACACAGAAAAATTGTATGATACCGGATTTCAGGAGTGGGAAAAACTGAATGTGTGTTCTTAGAAAAGGTTACCATACCAAAGTACAGCATGTTGTAGTTTATACAGTGCATTAAGTATCATTAGTGGTATCATTTAAGCATCATTAGTGGTGACTACTTAAAAACTGCTTCAGAGAGATGACTCACCACATATCGGTGGCTGTGCTTATGGGCTCATAATTCAGAACTTCTGGGGCTAGAAAAAAAAAACAAAGCCGCTGATGGAAAATCACAGACACAACTCGTTTTTGCAACCAGTTCTGCTAGTATTTATGTTTATGCTGCATTTCCCTGATTATTCAGGCTTACCGACATACTCAGGCGTGCCCATGATTTCCCTGATTTCCTGGTTATTGCTCATCATTCTTGATAAGCCAAAGTCCACTATCTTAATGTCCCCAAAAGGATTGTTACAGGTCAGAAGAATATTCTGTGGCTAAAAATGTGAGGAAAAACAAGTATTAAATGGGTCAAGCTCCCTTTGGTGATTTTAAGAGTTCAATGGCTCTATATGAGTAGATTAAACAAGAAAACACAGTTTCTGCTACCAGTGTTACCATTTTATTTGTTCACGTATTAATGACTGTACTGTAATATGTGCATTTCACAAACACTGTTAATTATATTTACCCTATCTGCAAAGTTCGCATGCACACTAAATATGCATATTATTAGTTTGCACCTAAATAAAAGCTGTTTTCTCCTGTAAAGTTGTCCTATTCATAATCTCATTTATATTTAAATTTTACATGCCCATTTACCAACCCATCTTTAACCCCTTATCCCACCGGCTGAGTAAGAAGATCTATGTAAATCACCTTTTCTAAATAGCATTACAATTTAACATGGGCTGTTGCAGCATACTTTCCACATTTAGACTGTATTCTGGGGAATGAAGGTAATGTTTTGAAACAATGTTTACATATTACTAGCTACAACACAACAACATTAGCACCAAGCAACCATTAGATGGCGGCATAAATCCCTAAATCTAAAACTACATTTGTAAACCCTGCTATAATCCCAATATTTTGTACTAAGCATTATCATATTAATGCATTGCATTTTCTGCAAGACTATACAACTGTAAGAGGAACTACAAATCACCTTTAAGTCCAAGTGAACCACATTGTTTTTGTGAAGAAAAGAAACGCCCTCCAAGATCTGTCTCAGTAGCCGCTTCACATCATTCTCCTTAAAGCCTTCATCTCTCTCTGCCACACACTGGTTAAAGATCTCCCCACCAGCAGCACTAAAAATGGGACAGACACAGGAAGACACGAATAAAAACATGGTTCCCATCACATCCCATCCCATTATAATGACAACTGCAGAAACATATCAGCACCCCCAAACTGTAGGACAGTTCAAACTCTTAAAACAATAACAGAGAAGTTATTTCTTTAGTTTAATATTTTAAGGAATAGCAAAAAACAATACGTGTAGAGTAGCGGTAACATTTTTTCATGTTTTATTTACATCTTCGGTAGCCTGCACTGTTTATATGAAACTTAAATGGTTCAGATGCAGCCTAATATTGTTTTACAAAAGTCAACCTTATAGCTTACAGAGTTATCTTCCATTCCCATCCTTTTCTTTGTAATAATCATTGCAATAATCTCCCTGTAGATGTTTGGTTGTAGAATGACCATAGGTCTTTTAACTTACCTGTAAACTGTTACACAAAAATATGAAATCTGAGAACATTTCGATGTCAATGCATCCAAAGTGGTACTGGTCTATGGTGGTAGACTAGGCAATAACCTCTAAAGCGGTTAGCTAATAGCTTTGCCTGCAACAGTTTGCACAGTCCTGTAGCGCAGTTCTTTTTTTACATTCCTAAGACAGACAGAGATAAATTTGTTGCCTCAGGACCACCTGGTAGTTACCCCTTCCAAAAGTATGTAGGCCCTTCAGTGATAACCCTTTGACATTGACACATTTAGCTTGAATTATTACTTTTAAATGAGAGAGAAGTTTATATCCATCTGTTCTCTGTCAGATACGCTGTTACTCTCTCACCCCAAGTCAACCTCAGTGTGAATCATTGTGTGTCCTAAGATGAGTGCAAGTGGGGGAAGACAGACATGCATGCATGCACATTCAGGCTAAAGAGAGATTACAGAGATACCATCATGCTGCCTACACTTAGTGTATGAACTCACACAGCCAAGTTAACGCTTTAGTAAACTGCCATGCTGCCGTGCTGGTCAGCAGTAGTCTAGGAACTGCTGTTTGCTGAAAACAAAGACACACGTCCACAAAACAACCCGTGTAGTCACATGTTTGCTGATGATTCTCCTTTTCCTGCCTGGAGAGCAGACAGCATGTCAAATTCAATTACAGCATGGCCAGGAGAGAATGAGTGACCTCAAACACACAGCTGAAGTTTAGCTGTGGGGGTTACACACTGCTTTCTGTTAATGCACTGCAAAAAATGATCTTGGCGATTAAAACGATCTACAATCCAGTCGAGACTGGCAAAACATAAACATTTACAAAACACAGAAACTGGGAAAACGTGTATCTAGATTAGCACTAAGCAGAAATATATTAATTATGTGTAGAAATACAAATGCAAAAAGGATAAAATACAGAGACTGTAGTATTGCAACCAAGCCTCACCTATATAAATATCAGAAATACCTGGATTAAATGTAATTTTAGCAGGAGGAACCAACACAAATAAAGCCTTTTTATTTACTATCCTGTGTGTGTCAAATGAGTTTTTATATGTAAAGATGGTAAAATGGTCATAAATTTGTGAACCCACATGTACCCATCTTCAATCAAAATATTAAAGTAAATAAATTAATACAGTCAGACGCCTTTTAGCTTTTAGAGGCATTTAACTCTACAGACGTCTACTTCCCATCACCACACTGTGAACAATTCAGACTCAGCAAGTATCTGTAGAACTGAGCATCTCACACCACACCACCATTTAGCTCTACTATTTAAGTATGTAGAAATTTAGAAAATCCTGAGGAGCTCCTTTTTAGCTACCTTCTAGACAATTTGTGCTTGTTTTACATTATTTAATCTAGTAAAATTGACTTGTTCTACTCTTATTTTTATTTCTGAATCATTTGTTTGTGTGCAAGATTACACTTACACATGACACATGATAACCCTGGCAGCATGTTTTCTCCCCTATACTGTGTGTAATCCTATTCGTAGAATTCTCTCCATGACCCTAACCCCAGCCTCGGCTGCGAGAGGAAGAAGAGCACTGATGCTCTAGAGGTAACAGAGTAATTCTCTCTAATGGATTAGAATGATGGAAAACCCAGTGTCATATTCTGTACCACAGGATTCACATTCACTTTCATTAACAAGAAGCAACTTGATTCCAGGTCAGGGAACTACTGGTTACACAAATAGCTGGCTCAAAGGACGTGAGTTACTCTAAATTCTGTAGAGATAGTTCACTCGCTCAAGAATCTTACCGTAGGGAGGGAGCATGTCTCTCCCTGAACTCAAATAAATATCAGATATTTACAGAATACGAATACAGTGGAGTCATTAATCATTATTTCAATACTGCAGTTTAACTGATATGATTAATGTTAAATAAAGCCTCTATCTAGAGCAATTAACAATGAAAGGTGAATGAAAAGAAGGACTTTGCCAACAGTACTCCTGTTGGCAAGGTGAGCATGTTATCCACTGCTCTAACTTCACAGACAGTAAGTTTTGTCTAACCAGAACGAAACTGCACCATCTTGTGGACTGAGGCAGACCAACACATGCTAACCTATTACTCTAACCATGGGCTTAATAAGTGTTAGAAATCTAGAAATAACTAAATAATTCTTAGGGTTCTGTGTGCTGATACTAGTTTTCAATACAAATCATTTAGCCGTTAGACTGTATTAAATTTTCCTTCCACCCCTATACAGTTCTCAGGTGCTGCTAGCTAATTGGTTAAGACCAAAAGCCATCAATGGAGGAAACATGAAAATGTTGATTAACGTAAATAAGGAGTATTAGTCAATATTCAGG
This sequence comes from Prochilodus magdalenae, assembly GCA_024036415.1. Classification (NCBI taxonomy): domain Eukaryota; kingdom Metazoa; phylum Chordata; class Actinopteri; order Characiformes; family Prochilodontidae; genus Prochilodus; species Prochilodus magdalenae. The sequence goes on along the minus strand of JAMWET010000355.1, from coordinate 409,910 downwards.
CCACCCCTGTAGTTTCAAAAGTCCACTTACTAGTGAGCTTAATCTCAAGTAATTCAAAGCAGCTGTCTAATGGGATGAACAAAATCAGCTTAAAATATGCTGTGTTCAAACACTAGTTAGCTAGCCTTAACCTTTGAATAAAGAGATACTGCAATGTTCTTCAAACAACACAACTGAACAGCAGACTCCAGTTCCAACCTTCCAGAACACAGAGCGTGTGAGCTGGCAGGGAAAAGCCATTAGCACTGGGGCAGCTGTAGATGGGTTTCAGAGTTGGCCCACTCTCCTATTCCTCTAAAGATGTGGAAAAGGCAAAGACTCCACTGTGAGGCTACAGTAATTATAGTACAGAAATGCCAAGCCAAAGCCTTTAGACTCCAAACACAAGCCTGGAAGGAGAGGAAACTGGGAGAGAAAAAAAGGGTAAAATCTAAAAGCTGGACGATTCATAACTAGGTCACGTTTTTGGCTGAGCGAGGGCATGTCTGGGCACCCTTAACACTAAAGCAGCATGGGGTCAGCACTTGCTAATCTGAGGGCATTTACTACACAAGCACACAAACACACACACAAACACACATACAGGCAAACATGCATGCACACACCCAACAAAGGGCTTTTCTTTCTGTATTTAAAGGTGAGGGTTCTTCTTGTGGAAAGAATATATGTCCTAAAAATCAAACAGTGTGGCAAAGCAGTCCATTTCTAGAATATGCCACTCAACTGCAAATTACTACAGCATAATGAGCCCGTCTGTCTCATTAATTAGAAGTATACCAACATCAAAGACCTCAGATTGAGGGTACTGCTTTGACAGCAAGTGGTATAACAATTAGTAATTCCCTAAAGACTGGGAAGCTCAATAATAACATTTGTGTTTGGAATGAGGAAAATATAAATGCATGTAATAAATGAGGAAAATAAATAAAAGGAAATAAATAAATAAATAGGAGGATTGGGGAATAACAGCCACCATTTAAGATAAAAAACAAATCTCATAGGGAACAGTACAACCATTATAGTGCACCACATCCTGACACTACATCCCAAATGAAACGGCCCACAAGCGGCCAGAGCACAACTGGACTAAAAGCAGCTGTAGCGGGTCAAAACCTTGAAGTCTCTGGGTGTGGCCCATGTATGGGTATTCCCCACCCAGCCGAAACTCCTCGACTACACACCCACTGCATTCTTCTGGACAAGACTGTCGGCCTCCTTTAAGGTCAGATATCACCTGTGGGCTGCAGTTGCTCTGCTTTCTCACAGTGTAGGAGGAAACAGCTGAAACAAGATGCTTAGACTCTGTGGCTACAGTTTTATTACCATGTACCTCCATCACTGTGCTCAGCTACTGGTTTTACGAAGATTTATTTGAACACTGCTGTTTAAAGGTGCCACATTTTTTTATTTATTTAGTCATTTAAATTGTTCCACATGGAGGATATGTGACTCAGGTCTGAGCAAAAAATACCCAGATGCAGTTTTACATGCCCTTTCACATCCTATGATTTGAAAAATTTTAAAGACTCAATAATTTGTTGAGCTCAGCTCTGATTTGCTGGATTAGATAGATAGATAGATAGATAGATAGATAGATAGATAGATAGATAGATACTTTATTGATCCCGAAGGAAATTTAGCAGCCAGTAGCGGTTTCACAAAAAACGAACAGCACAGATACACATAATAATACAAAAATATAAAAATAATTTTATAGCAAAACGTTGTCCATGTAGCCTTTTTTGTTGCTAATGTTGTATGTCTATGTATGGCGATGTAAATATTAATGAGTAATATATAGTAAAGAGTAATATTAATGAGTTCCATTACAGTTTAGGAGTTTGGAATTGGCCATTTCCCCAGTCCTCTTTTGTACATGCAAGCGTTGTATTTAAAGAAGATAGCAACAGTGTTTGAAGTGAAGTTTTTAAATATGAGTAGAAGCATGGATGGTTGAACACTGTTCCTCTTACGGTGCTGCAAAAAGATTTGTTGAATCTTTTGTAAAGCACATACAGTACTGAATTTTCTGCAACAGGGTATGTACAAATATTTGAAGAAAATGAACAGCCCTCTGTCAAACTGTGCATCAAGAAAATGTCTTCAAGCATAATTATGCTACACTATTTGCTATAGCAAACATGTCTTTTTGAAAGTATGATAGTTTAAAACATTTATCTTTGCAACAAAAATAGCTTTTGCTTAAAAATGCAAAGCATGTCAGAACACATTCAATATAAGCCTCCAATAAGATAAAAGTATGATAAGAATTTTTCAGTTATTAGTAGTTATAGTTACCCAATAATTATCATAACCCACTGGAATTACTGCTCATTTCCAAAAAAAAATTTTTGTTTGTCCCACTGTCTTCAAACAGGCCGAGTTTCATTTAGGACATTGTTTTGGCAATTAGCAAAACACCTCCAGCTCTCTTGGACACAGTAATGCTCTCCCTAATAGTGTTATTGTTTTCCACCAACTGTCTCAACCTTGGACATACAATAACCTAAGCATATTTTATACAGTGAAAACAATGACATGCTGTCGCTCTGGGCACAGGATTTGCACTTCCATGAAAACTGGGTCCAATGTCTTGAGCGATGGAATGCATCATAAAAGCTTTGCGTGAGTTGAAAACAGATGTTACAGGATCCATCATGCCCTGTATTCATAAATCAATAGCAGAAGCGTGACAGAAAAATTGACCCATCTTTGATCTGCCACCATTTCTCACCCAGAAGATAAAAAAAAAAAGATGGTCTGCCCTAGCCTAAACTGATGACCTCATTTCACTAGGAAACTATTTAAACTGAAACAACTAAACTCAGTGCAAAACATTATTTTATTTATCAGCTGTTGACGTACAGTGTAGTGTTCCGAAACTGAAATGCACAAACAAGCATTTCAGGATAACCCAAAACAAAGCACCCTGTTGTTAACCACATTAACAAAAAAGGCTTAAAATGCTCAATAATATCTGCAACTGTGCCCTTGCAGGAAACTTGCAGGTATGACCAAATCATTGACCATAATATATAGAAGAGTGACAAATTGAGCGTATGGCTAAGAGCCACAGTAAATGAGCTCTCTGAAGTAGGGCTATCCCCCTCTGGCTCTGAGGATTAAAACCCTCACTCCCCCTCCGTTTAGTCCCTCTCTGTCGGCTGCCGGCCACGGTCCGGGTGCTCACGTGCTGCTGTAGTGCACACTGACATTATGAACTCCCAGCTTGAGCCCACAGTGCAATGAGGGCGAGTTCTTGAGCCAAGCCTGATGAAGCCCCCTCACCCCCCGCCACCCACCAGTTCCCCCTGGAGCCAGCCAGCCACCACTAACCATGAATAGCCTTCTATCATTGTGGCCTGACCCCCATCCAAAGCCATATCCTCTCTCCTCCTCCCTGCTCCCCCAAATTGCCCCAGTGCCCCAAAATATCAAAACAGACAAGAGGACGGAAAGGGAGGAATGAAAGAGGGGGGTTGTAGGGCGTCTGCAACACTTTTTTTTCCCTAGTGTTCGCTCTCATTTTGCATGCTAGATCTTCATAGAAGCAGAATGCATTCCGCTCTACTTCCTCCAACAGGACAAAACCGGATAAATAAAAAAAGACTGATGAGCATCTATTGAATACCAGTAACTACTGTTAACAGAAAGAAGAGGGAAATAACATTGTCTCTTTTTTTCTTCTTTCCTTGGCTCCTCGGCTCTTAAAACAAAGGAAGAAAAGCATAACATCCATTAATGCATATTTACAAGAGATTAATACTACTGCAAGCAGCGAACATAAAACACAGCCAAGGCAACACCTGAAGCACAGCAGAGATGCCATCTTAATAATGCTGACCTGCACCTGTGTCATTCAGCTACAGATCAGCTTTGTCAAATTCCTTTTAAAACCAAATCTGACAGGTATCACACAAGCCTATCAAATGTTGACTCATTTAATTGATTTTGAGCTGAGGTGAGGGAATGTTTTTAAGCCAATGGCAATCAGAAAACAACTAATAAAACTGAAACAATTAGCAATTACAAACAATATTTCATTATCAAAAACAATTCTGTAGGATATAATATCTGAAGTAAAGCTGCCCCTGGCTTTGGCTTAAAAAGCTAATCTGTAGAGGCAATCAGTTATCCTCCTAATAATGCCTCCCGACCCCCCCTCCCCCTCAACCCCCGCTCACTCTAAAGCAGATTTCCTGCATTATCAGAGGGCTTCAAACTGTTATGTTACCATACTTGGGTTTAAACAAAAAACAAAAATGAAATTTCACTCTATTAATTACTAATATCCAAATAATTTGTTTAGCAGTAAATTACAACCTAAAATTGAAATGATCTAGAATAAGTGCACAACTGTTGTTTTTTAATACTTTCTTGACTGCAACTCATTGATAAAGCACCTGATATTGAATTTGACTTTGTTTGTTCCCGTGTTTATACCTATATGTGTGGGTCTTCCGTAAAGGGCAACTTAATTGGAAGCTCTCCTTCCAATATATATATATATATATATATATATATATATATATATATATATATATATATATATATATATATATATATTCTTATCCAGATTTTATGTGATAAATGGACCAAAACAGAGAGCAACATATGAATAAAGAAACAGATAACTAGACATGCAGACAAATGAACAAAAGGACAGATGTGTAAATGAAAGAATGGATAAAGGAATGAACAAAGACAGACACTTATAGGACGATGGTCTGGCCTCATGATTGGTTAGGAAACGCTTATGGAACAATTAACCAAGATTAGGACCAACAAATTTATATGGAGTAGAAAAACATAGTGAAATACGGCAGAAAAAAGGCATTTGCACATGTATACTGTGGCCTAGTAGAAGATTTAGGTTCCTCCTGGCTTTCAGCATACATTTAAGGTAGTTGCACATGAGCTGCACCTGTGCCCCACATCCTATGCAGTCAGACTTTCTCTGGGTGAAACACTTCAGATGAGCTACATTAAACATTCATGCAGGTGGTGAAAAAGGAGAGTAAGGGAGTGGTGAGGAAGGAGGAGTACACTGACTAGACAAACAGACCTGCATTAGACTGTTAGGAGAATTTGCAATGTTTTTTCACTAGTCCAAGTTCAGCTGGCTTGTCATTCCTGCAAACATCACTGTGTGAGATACTAATATCTGCTGTTCCTTTCACCCGCTTGCACAGTGAAAAATAAAAGGTCCTAAAAAGGGTTTTTCCTAAAGTTCCTATGATTGAACTCTACCAAACGGATAAACACTTTTAACAATGCCTGAACGTGTTCTAGTAATTCTGGTCTTTTGATGTAGGCTAAACAATGATTTATGGCTATACAGTCGGCTGCATCAATGGCACCCTAGAAAACCAGAATTCCATTTCAATGAATAGCTTTTATCAGACGTCCAGCTGCTACTGGGGGGTGGTTATGAGGGTGGGCAGATGATGGGTTTGAAGCTGTGCCAACTAAGCACATACCATTCACTGGTGGGAGAGAGGAAATGAGAGTGACCTCGCTCATCCTGCCCTCTGAACCAAGCCTGGGCAGACAGGTCTGAACAGTAAAGCTATTGCAAACCAAAGCCAAGTCTCAGGACTGCACCGTTAAGCTAAAAGACTTGAAGATGGCAGCAGCTAACAAAACAGGCTGGTGTGCCCTAACCAATACAGTCTTTACGACATTCGAAAAGAACAGGAACAACTGTGTGAGGGCAGCATGAATAAAAAGCTATAACATCTGCTGTCCAGGTTAGCTGCATCACTTCTGCCAATATGGTATGTATGATGTTGCCAGTCATAAGAGCAAAGAGCAACAAGAATACTTTAGCCTCAGTAGTCTTACAATCACAATATTATTATTAGCGGTGTCCATATGCATATAAGTCACAACATGGCCATCTTATCATCACGGTTGTTAATATTAACATTACGGCCTTCACATATTTAAGGATATAAAGATTATGGCTTGCTAAATGCATACAAAAATGCATGAGAACAATATAAAAACAGTACAAAGCATGAATGAGCACAGCCAGTGCAAAGATGAATATTACATGAATTCATATCTTATTTTTGAGAGGTTTAGAAACTGTGGCAATGCTGTAATTATGCAAGAAAAGATTTTCAAAAAGACAGAAACTACCAAAAAAAAAAAAAAAAAAGGTTCTATGGTCATGCTGTACATGTAATAAAAAGCTAAGAAACTAGGCCAGGTGAACAGGGAGAAATATGGTATGGTAAGATCTTTAAAGGTCCCTGTGGTATAAAGCGTGGGTGAGACAACAGCTGCAATACACCATGATGGAACTGTCTCTAAAGCCTGCAAACACTCAACAGCTTAGAATGTTTGTGTTTGTTGCTTGTGGAGGAATCAACATGCCAGTACCTAATCAAACATTGTCTGCACGGGCCCACTTGTGCTTCTGTTACGTGAGTGAGAGGCAGTAGAGCAGTTCATAGGAGGGAATGCGGGATGAAACATGGGGCATGCTGCACATTACTGGAATATCAACTGCTCAGTGAGGCGTGTTCGTAATCGCCCTGGGCTTTAAAGAAGAGTTCTTTTCTCTTCTTTGTCTCGTTTGAATACTTTTTCTGTTTTTTCTTTTGGTCACATCCAAGTATCTATAGAGATACAGACCCTGCTTTGAATTTTTATTTAGTGTTTATATATATATTTATTGCAATATATTCTTCTATACACAATATCAGTGCTGAAAATGTGTTTTATTTTCTCCTCTGGATGTTTTACTATGATGATACAATTCCTCTACAGTGTGTGCAAAATAATAAAGTGAACGTTTCCTGTTCCGACCAAATTTTCTGACATGTTGATACTTCTGAGTGTTTTGAGCTACCTCATTAAGTACTTTATAAAGCTCACCTGGTTGTCTCAAAGTCTTTCATTCATTAATTTCCAATTTAAAAATACTCACAACTCCAAGACGAGCACCATCTCGCTGGGAAGCTCGTAAACCTCATGCAGGTTGACAACTCGTTGGCAGGATGCTGCCAGCTCCAGCACACCAATCTCATGAATGATTTCTGTCCTGCAGTCCAGGCCCTTCCTTCTCTTCCTCATGAACTTTGCGGCATACACTCGACCAGTGCTTCTCTCTACACACTTCCTCACCACTGCAAACTTCCCCCTGAAAGAAGAGAAATGGTAGAATTCATTCAATTCTGCTAGAGAAGTGCAATCAGACAGACAGGCTACTCGTTACACATTCTGCATGATCACAGCACTGCACGATATACTGGTATTTTGACATGCAGAGTGTTTTCACTCATGAGTTAAAATTATGCTAGGGCTATCCAAGACTGGGTTTGCCTGACCCTATTACAAGTACTAAGCAAATAACAAAATGGCAGGAACTGGGTGGTCTGATGTCAATGATTTCAGCTGAAAAATAAACAAAGCCTATAATGTTGCTTATTGCTCAGTGCTGGCCACAACATTCAGCCACTAACAACACAGAGTCCATGGAACTAACTGTATTAAATCAGATTCTGCAGTACACATTTGTAATGACCATTGTGATGGCTGATATGATGGTGCTCTGGGTCTGTCAAGCAACACCTGACTGCTTTTGATACTGAAGCATGCTTGTAAATATGATGCATATACAATGAGGAACATGTATATATTATTAGCTTGGTGGCACAAATGGCCAGGGCATATTTTTATGTCTGTTTACACCTGAGCAAACCATTATAGTGAAGGCTAGTAGTAGTAGTTGCATTTCCTAGCATCTCATTAGCTATTGTGTTACACACGCACAAACGCACATTCTGTTCGGAGTTTCCCTTCAACCATTGAAAGAAGGGCCCTGAACTGGAAAGCCTGAGAGTGATAAAAGGGTGTTAGATGTCCGAGGATGGCACACTTGTTATCATGAGGGCTGAACATTTCTTTGTCCTGCTGGCATTTTTTCGGAATGACATCATCCCCAGCTCAAGTCCTTTCTTTTCCCACCCAATCAAGCACCCACTCTGTGGTGTGACCCACTTTTAGGATAGAAACTTTAAAAGATGTAGTGCCGCTGGTGAGAAAAGCACACAAGCACTTGCTGTCACCGAGGGAGCCTCTTATAGAGAAGCAGCATGACGCAACAATGACCCCGCTGAAATGTCTACTATAATCCAAAATATAAAACTGTGATATAATAAATCACAAACATACAAAGTCATTTGACATTTTTTCAATTCAAAACAACTAGGACTGAGAAAACAGAGACATTTCTATTACAATGCAGTTCATTTAACCTTGTGATTGCATGAATGTTTGAATAGGACTGGAAGGTGACCCTGGAAGAAAGCTATCACCAGAAAAATCCCTACTTAAACATGCCCAGGAGTGATTTGCTATGCAGCAAGCCAGAGTATCATGCACACAAAATACAGAGCCTGAATGATTCTGTGTGTGAAACACCTCACATTAACCCAAATGCCCTCATGCAGCACTTTAGCACCAACTCTAGTCTAAACACAGGAGCAGCCAAGAGAAGCACCAAAGTGATTTAGCTTCCTGAAAGGGTTTACTGAGCTTCGGAGACTAAGAGAGGGCATCCTAAATCACGCAGCCATGTCCTGGGCTAGCCTTCTCACCTCAGCTCCAGGCCACCAACACCCAGGTCAGCCCTCAGCACATTCAGAGTCCTTACTCAATGACGTGATCATAATTCATGCTTTATCCTCAGTGACCCATGGCCAAAGGCAGTCACAGCTTTTCTTGCTGGAAAGCTGAAACAGCTGAACATGTTATCAAGAGAATGTGTTTGAGTGGGACAGCACATACTTGGGACAGAGATTTGTGGGGTACATTCCTGCTTTTCCTACACACAACCCAATACGATAAAAACCCAGCAAGTCTGCCCGACACAGCAGAAAAAGCCAAACCTTATGTGAAAATGATTACCAATACCACTTTTAAACATCAGCCAACATAATGTATCATGAAACATTAAAGGATCTCTAACAGCACAGATGAAACAATATCTCCCTTCATCATTATACTGTAGAAATGGCAAGCGACTAGTTAATAATTATTAATGTAAGTGACTGAGAATTGGCTGCTTACTAGTTTCTGTAGAGACTTGTAAAAAAAAGGCAATAAAAAACATTAAATGTCTAACAAAATATACTGAATCTGCATTCATCACAGTTCACTAAGCATGCATTAGAATCAACTTAGAATTCAATTTATAGTTAATTCTCAGAAAAATCGCAAGATCACCACTGTCGCCATCAAATAAACATGATAAAATCTAAATAGGGTTAAAGCTATATTACAGGAAATGAGAGAATCCTCGACATTTCCTATGCTAGGGCGAGACCTCTAGTATTCTAAATATGCAGACAACAACAAACAAGACTTCTTGGAAACTCCTTTGCGTACTGGTGGCCTTACACAAAAACACTGGCCTAAAAAGAGGACAATTAATCTCAGTTAAGTAAATACAGTATTGGTGCTTGGATTGAAACAATATTCAGTATGTAGTAGTACAGCCCTCAGTGCTTTATGCCCTTTCAAGCTGGTAATCCATTCACTGAACTCTGAATGCATGTCTCCAAGCAGTCATGGCTGCTGACAGTGCTCATGTGAGAGCCATAGATTTGGAGTGGGTTTTAGGCACCGCAGGAAGCTTTCCCCCATTTTCAGCCCCATTCTGTCCAGCTCACCACAGATTTACTACATACAGCTGGTGCTGCCTCCGCTTTTGAAAAACGCTTCTTGAAATTGTAAAAAGGAAAGAAAGGGGGAAATAAATGCCTTTGGTTTGTTTTATGACACTTATGACATAAAAAGTGTACTAATGTGCAATATTAAGATAAATACACAGTTTCTTTAAAAGGAATAATAATAACAATAATAATAATAATAATAATAATAAAATATTTTAAAGGTATAGTATTAAGAATTAAGCATACACCATTGCTTAAAAGGTTGCAATCAACGTATATAATTTTTATGCTTTTTATGCTCTTTAGAAAACTTTAAAATGTTCAACAGAACCTCTTAAAATGCCTTCTGGTGTCTAGCATATAGTACATCAATCCACACTGTACAATGTGAATAAAACAGCAGCAGCTGTTAAAGTTTAGATTTACATTTAGCTGACGCTCTTATCCAGAGCGACTTATAAGGTTAACTGAATTACAGGTAGGCCAATGTAGTGTTAAGAGTCTTGCCCAAGGACTTATTGGTGTAGCACAGCATACTCACCCAGACTGGGATTTAAAGCCCAGTCTCCCACCTGTAGTGGTGGCTCCTTTGTGGGTAGTGGTCTTGTCCGCTGAGCTACACCAATTGAATGTAACAAGTGATTCCACACATTGGAATAGTACAAGCTTGTAATAGCCTTAGGTATGATTTCTGACTCCTTGCTCCCTTTGATAATTATGTGTCACCACCTGGCCCCTAAAAGATGGTGAGGGTTCAAGCATTTATTCCACTTTGTAACACAACTTGATAGGCTCTGCACTCCCCTTTAGTGAGATAAATTCATACACATCTAGAAATATTATAAATGTACGACACATTGGCACAGCCTGTCTTGAAAGGGGAAAAAAAAGATGAATCTCACTAATGCATGTATGCTTATTATGTTTGGTGGCAATTTAAGTTTGTAAAATAAAAGGCTCCAGAACACAGTAAACAAAAATTTGTTTGTTTACAACCTCTTCATCAAAGTAAATTTGGTAATTGTAAGAGTTATGCTTCATTTTAGTGACAGTTTTATAAACTTATACAGACTGTAAACTAAATTGTAAAACTGCAAAAAAAAACAAAAAACAAAGAACAAATATGCTAACTTTGATTGTTACGAGCTTTCAATATCCAGCTAGAATATCAGTATAACTGAAACCAGTCTGTGTAAATCACTGTACAGCATATTGTTATACTAACTCAGTGCTAATGAAACTTTAAAAACCTCATTAAAGTGTTTAACCTTGTGACTGAAAGTTAGTGACTGTATCAGTGCGCACAGTATGCAGGTGTATAAGTGAAGTAATTCAACACTCCTTGTCACTAGCAAATACATTACAAATCATAATGTAGTACAAAGAAATCAGAAACCAAAACATCAAAATGCTTTAAGAATCTATTTCCCCTCATATCTTCACAATTTCTTCTGACAAATCAATTCACAAACCATGTGTGTATTTGTGTGCCTTAATCTTGATTGTGTGAGGTATAGTTTTTTCGTTTTAGTTATCTACAAGTCTCCTGACAGTACCAGGGAGCAACTCTGGTTAATTACAGCCAGCATTCATAAGGCAGTCTCAGAAGACCATTCCAAATCACTGTGATTGAGGCAAACTGATTCAGGAGCTATATGGTACCTTCCGCTCCTTTGTAAATCTAATAGGCTTTCGTTGCCCTTGACTGCACTGCTACAGCATACCTTCATTCCTATAGCCGTGCACTAATCTGGCCCCTGCTGCTCAAGATTGGCTTCTTAAAAACATGAATGCCGAGCCTGAATGTAGGAAAGGAGCATCTCTAATCTCTTTACATAAAACCTGCCGCTCCAGAGGCTCACGGCTGACCATTTAAGGCATGGCAACTGCTATGCGGAACTCGTTGCTCTCCAAGTGAGGTTAATTTGACTTTGGTGTGAACTGTCCCAAATGCCTTTGCTAAATGTTAAGCTTCAGCAACAGAGCTGTTGAACTCATACATAACTTTCCAAGCTTAAAAGACAGTGTAATGAAAAAAAATGTTTGGCCAGATACGACTCCATTATTGTCAGGCATTCTTATGTGAACTGTGGTTAACCAACACTGAGTGACAGGGAGTGAAAACTTAAGACCATTGGAAAGATGGTGTGTGATTTTGAGCTGGGGACCCTGCGCCTCTGGTGCCTTTAAAAATGGCCTCCAGCCTTGCTCTGCAGCGGCGTCAGCACATTTACAAAGCCTGCGGCCTCACACAGACAACACCCTGAAAGAGCTGGCTTTCATGTGCAACAGCTCTGGGGTTGATGGCTGGGTCACCGTCTATATGAAACTGTAGTCATATTCAGAGCAGATGGTCTGTGGTAAGTTGCATCTTGAAAAGAAGGAAAAAAAAAAAAAAAGAGGCGTTCAAAGTGACACTCACATGACCGTCTTATGATCTTTGAGCTGTAATCCTTTTGGAAAAAGAACCGTACCACATATATTGCAGGGTACAGGCCAAATCCATCCAAACTTATCCAGTTCAGTTAAACTGTTCACACATTTGTTTGGGAACTGTTTTGAGGCTCAAGTCAACTTTCGTTTCTCTCTCTACTTGGAATGACCACTGTGTTTCTCCACACACAAGTGGACCTTTAGTAAAAAGTAAATTGGATTTTATATAAAAAATGTCACCCATCTAAGTGCTTTTTTACATTTGCATGTCACAAGCTTTTTTAAAGTCTGGATTAATCAAAGAATTTCACGTAGGGGGTCATCAGAAGTTCTTAAAATGGTAAATATGCTTAAAAAGGAATGTGAAGTATTCAAGCACATATCTTATTAATACATGGTCAGTCCTTACCTACAGAAGGAGATCATCTGCCAGCTTCTGATATTAACTCCAACTAACCCCTATCTGGAAAGAAGGCTCCTGGTAGCTTTCAAAATGACACAAGAGCACTAAACTCTAGTCTTAGGTAAAGGGGATCAATAGGTGACAGTAAATCAAGGCAACCTTTAAGGATGCTGACAGATGGACTCTGTAAGATTGAGGCTAAACACAGTCACCTTGACAAGGACATGTTAGAGACCTGACGTCAGGATGGTGACATTCTGACACCATCCAGCTGAAGGCCATCTCATTCACACTTCCTCGAGAAAACCTCATGTTACTGAGCACACTTCCTGATGACATTACAAAGGCCAAGTGGTACAAAGTATCTCCAAAACAAGTAGTACAGTAAGTGGGTAAGAGTATAGAGGGATCCTGGCTAAGTACAATAAATACAAATGGCCTAGAGTTTGAAGCTTTTACAAAAAGGTGACCACTGATTCTATTTGACAGTAAAGAGTTGGGTCAGAAAAAAAAAACAAAAAAAACCCCAGCAAAAATCCACCACATGGTTAGGCAGGATACTGATCCAACTACTTACTGAAACGTTACAAGCTACACAACATGTAAACCTATACAATAATCATAAAATATTTTTTCAAAAACGTTTTTAACTAGTAAAGTTTCACAGGACGCTTATCCTATTCCTCAGTGCAGTTAGCACTAAGATATGATGAAGAGGAGTTTGGAAATGCAGGCCTATTGAAGTGACAGAATAGCTGGTTTCTCATTATTTAGGTCTAGTCCATCTCCTTCAATTTTCATTTGTAATTTGGGAATCCCTGAGTTCTAATCTAAAGAAGTGCTGCCACAGGTTGTTCACCAACTGAGAAGGCCATATGCTCTAGGGATCTACTAGCAGCAAATCCTCTCCGTTCCTGAGCACTGGATTTGAGGATGTCTTCGGACTGTGGGAGAAAAACATGCAAATTCAACACAGAAATGACCTTGAACGCCGCAACCAGGAATCTAACCCTTAGAGACGACAGAGCCCCAACTGGGCCACCATGCTGCCTAGCTCAAAACAGAACAGCTCAAATAAACAAGCATTACTGACCTCTAAAGCATTACTCAAAAGTATCCATTTTTTGTTCTTTTTTCAAAGATTGATGTAATTTTTCAACTAATGTTTTTTCTGCTTTCTTTACTGCATGCCGTAACCCAACAAACAAAAACATAGCTAATACAGATTCTGTTTGTTGCTACATAAATCTACTGTAAAGGCAAACAACTATGAAAAAGCACATTAAAAAAGAGACAATAAATAATAAAGAATATTAAAGGCTCATCTCAGTTTTGCCAGAAAACATCTTGATCCCATTACATCTGGTGTAAAGTAACACAGCAGAAAAAGAACATCATACCTACAGTAAAATATGGTGGTGGTAATGTGATGGTCCAGGACTGTTTTGCTGCTTCAGGACCTGGAAGACTTGCTGTGATAAATGGAACCACAAATTCCGCTGTCTACCAAAAGATCCTGAAGGAGAATGTCCGGCCTTCTGTTTGTGACTTCAACATGGGTTCTGCAGCAGGACAGTGATCCAAAACACACTAGCAAGTCTACCTCTGAATGGCTGAAGAAAAACAAAATGAACACTTTGGAGTGGCCTAGTGAAAGTCCTGACCTGAATCCTATTGAGATGCTATGGCATGACCTTAAAAAGGCAGTTCATGCTAAAAATCCCTCCAATGTGGCTGAATTACAACAATTCTGCAAAGATAAAAAATGCATTTTGAGTTTACTTGTGTTGTCTTTGACTAATATTTAAATTAGTTTAATGATCTGAAATATTTAAGAGTGACAAACATGCAAAAAAAATAAGAAATCATGAAGGGGGCAAACACTTTTTCACACCACAGTAGAAACACTGAACTGGAGCCACTGTGACAGAAGCAAAAACACCTCATTTGAGGAACAAAAACCTAGGTATGACCAAAATCCCTTTCAGTGAAAGGGGAATAAGGCTCCCAGACTCAAACCAGAGGCCTGTTTACCCTGTAGCTATGACATAGAAGAATAATGAACTCTGACATGTGACCCCTCAACACAGAGCAAGAGGCGCCTATTCACATGGTCTCCGGGCACACAGGCAGACATTTTCTGAATACCTTGGGAAAGTGCATTACCTCATCAGTGTCCCTGTGCAAAGTTTTTCAGACGTGACTGTGTCCTTTCAGCACCTCTCTCTCTTCGTTACACGATGGCAATCACACACACAAAAAAAGATCTGCTTGCTATGCAGGAGCGGAGACGAACAAATGAGTTGTTTCAAAGGTGAACTTCATTGCCTCTTTTCTTAAGTGAACTTTAGTAAATGGCACTGCAAATCTGCTGACAGAGCGAGCGAGTGGGGAGGTTTCCTGCAAAGCTGAAGTTGCTCTCCCTTGAACAAGTGATTTCTTCATGTCCATGTCTACTGTGACAACTGGTCTAAAGGTCAGCTTTAAGCAGGAGGCTGAAAAACATAACTGGACTCCCTCCACTGTGGAGAATGAGTAGCATGTTGGTTTTCTTCTCAATGATCTGCATCGTAGCCTTTTTTCTGTCACTTGGTGAGAAGGGAGCTCATCAACGGGCCTCAAAAACAAACTTGGCTTTCACACGGCCACCCTCCCCTGTGCTTGTTGCCATGGTGTGCCTCAGATGCTGCCATCAGGGCTTGAGACCCAAACAACTTGAGAAGTGGAGCAATGATGTCATGGTATCCTTCTCAGTTGTCAGGCTCGAGACAGAGATCCTTTCTGTAAGAATGAGGGTGCGAGGCTGGGGTTCCACAACGTGACAGAGAAAGAAAAGGGGGGCCTGTGGTGTAAATACAAGGGACCACAATGCACACATCCGACAGGCCATTAAACCCCATCCAGAAACGGAACCCCACACAGTGGCTCTGATATTTAGAGAAGAGGGTGAGACATTTCCAGCTGCTGACACACCACTTCAGACGATGGTCAGACTAGGAGCGAAACACAAGGTAAACAAAGCCCTGCCGAATAGCCAGAGTGTCTGACCTTAATTAAAGATGGCAGATTCTTCTGTTATGAACAGCCATCAAGGTCAGAACATAAGAAATACTGATTTATAGAACAAATACTGATTTACAGGACAGTGATACACTTCAGGATCAGCACGCACAAGCTCCACAAAGACATGGACTTAAGAAAAACGTTTAGTACAGCACAACGGGCAAAAGGAAAAAGGCTGTAAATTGCACCCCACCATGACTCCAGATGAAAACTACTGGCATACATGTGAAAGAGACACTCCTTCCCAAAAACACAGGATGACTTCTCTGGGATGTTTCTCCAAGTGACGCTGTCCACTGGGAAACCAAGGCTTGCACAGTTAAGCAACAGCTCCAAAATGTAGGCACCAAGGAATGACTGAGGAGCAAGGTACAATAAAAGAATACTTACATTTGGTAAGTAATTGGTACAATTATCATATGACTCTGGCAGCTAGTCCAGTAAAGGTTTCAGTTCTATGGTTTTTAATAGCTGCTCAAGACGGGTACCAACAGGACCTATTGATACTTGCAAGTCTACTCTTCTTCCAGGAGCTCACAAATAAGAAGTTAGCGAGTTCTTTACACTGCCAGGTGAAGATAAAGTCATAAATACATGATCAATAAGTACACAAGAATGTTGTTGTGTAAATACACACAAACCTGATTTACTTTACTTGATCAAACATGTCATTTTGCGTAAAAGTAGATGTTTTCATAAGGATGTGTGTGGAAATCAGTGTTGAATATTGTCGTAGCAACCAATAAGTTCACCCAGCAAGCGGGGTAGTTAATTAGCCAAATTAGATGCTTTCCAGTGGTTATGATGGTGGTTTCAGCTGTCTCTCAAGCAGTTGTAAAATGAACTAGCACAGTAAATTCTGTTGGCTTCTGTTTGGGTCAGTTCTTGTTTTAGAATTTGCAGTGGTAAAATAGAAAACAAAATGCAAGAAAACATTTTCCATTACACTACACATAGTCGCCTTAGACGGTCGCCTTAGACACTTGTTTGACACAAAGTCCTAAGCACGCACTGAAGTTATCTTGAATTGTTTAGGCAAATGAAATGACTGTTTAAACCAGGGATTTTGTGTGAGAAGCATACTGCGCTATAACAAGAAGATAATATTTCATGGCTGAAGTTTGTCACTTTAAGCTTGAACTTTAATGATATAACACACGAAATCAAATAACATGCTGCCATTTGACATCAACATGAAAACCAGAAAGCATTTTTTTTGTTAATGCGATGTATTTTCCAGTAAAACAGCCTATTTAGGCAGGAAATAATTGTGGGCAGGTCCTCATTTTATTCTTCAGGATCTGTTGTGTTTTACAAAAAAGACTTATCTTAGATCAAATTAATTCCGGCCTAATCTACTGTATGACGTGCAGAATGTATTCCCAATTCCCATAAGTGAGCACATCAGGAAAAGGGCTTTCTTTTTTTTTTTTTTTCTTTTTTTGGGTTTTTCTGGACCAAATAGAGAGTCAGACTCTGCCAGTCAGAACAATCCATCCATCTATTAGTTGTGTATTTGATGTGCAGCTTTTTTCCTTTTTAAGACATAGGGTAACAGGGTCAGGGTAAATCCTGTCAGATATGTGAAGTGATTATTTTACACCCAGTCTAAAAACAAAAAGACATGCCTACATACATCGTCAAGCAGTCACGAGATGGGCTGGCAGGTGTTCTTGCTGTCAATTTGGTCAGGTTGATGGAGGGCTAAGATTATATTAGTTATTATGTGCTAGTGTTTAGAGCTGATCACCTCAATCAAAGATTATAAAGAAACAAAAATATTGTCTTTTGAAATAAATTACACAAATGTGACAAACTAATAAACTGAATTTCAGGATGAATAAAAAAACAAACAAAAACAAAAAAAGCATGCCCAGAAGTACAGAAACTTTATAAAACATGATATGGCTATTATAAGGGTTTGTTATCAAGCTTGCAGATAAACTCTGTCTCTCATTTTACAAAAAAAAAATAAAAAGCTTATCTTAGATCAAATTAATTCCGGCCTAATCTATGACGTGCAGAATGTATTCGCAATTCCCACAAGAAAGCATGTCAGGCAAAGCTGTTTCTTTTTTTGGGTTATTTGGCCTTAGAATTCACAACAGTACAGTCCTGGACCTGATCCGACAAGACTGGGTGTTCCCTAAGTGGTGGAACGCAGTGTGACAGACCTGCTATTATCCATATTTGGGCATCTGGAAACCACACAATCGCTTTCATTTCACCTTACACTTTGTATACTGGATTCATCATGGCAGTGCAGGAATTTTCCATCAGTAGAGATGAGTGGGAAAAGTGACATTGACTTATTTAAATAAAAAAAAAATAATGGTTTCAGATTTGTAAGCCAAATAAAATGACACATCCTGTCCTGAAAGTTGATGTGACACTGAGAATCTTAAGGAGTTTTCATATTTGGAGCAATCGGTCCTGTCCCGCCCCCACTCCAATAAGCATTTGGGTTTACTTCCCTCTATGCTAATGCTAGGGTTTACCAAAACCTAATGCCAACATGCCTTGTAAATTCCAGGCATGACAAAATACCAAACATTCTCAGGACACCATAAATCTTGAACATTGGCAAAAATGACAACTAAAGTTCTTAACAGCTTTGTGTTGCTTTTGTAGTCTAGTTGTAAATATGTCAATTAGCCTAATCCCTTGGGCCACTCAAGAATCCAGACAGCTTAACATTTTCCTCCCTCTCTCTCACCAGGGACCAGCTTACTAGATCATAAAACCAGATGTGCAGATTTTTCAGGCATTATTAGTTCATTCCAAAATGTTGCCATGTCCAATTCTGAATAGAACAGGATTTTAAAAGAATAAAAGCTAAAAAGTAACAGAAACATTTCTCTAATTATAGTGACAATCGCAGAACTGACATTTATTGAATATATAAAACACACTCTACAGCAAAGAGCATTTAAAAAGAAAATTGCTAAAATGGTAAATAATGCTTTTTACCAACAAAACTCTTTACGTATGTAGTGGACCATTAGGGCTTACCAAACAGAGTAAACCAAAACCAAGTTGTGAGAGATACAAAAAAAAAAAAAAAAAGTAGGCCTTTTCACTAAACAACAACACCACCACTAAGGAATGCAAAAACTGTCCATGTCCAAGGTGATTTTGTTCCTCTTCTACCTGGTTGTCTGAGGAATAGACATTTTCCACTAAAAGCACATGACTGAATATCAAATTGCTTTCACATACAAGTACATTCTTTAAGGTCTAAAAATAGGCTAATGTTATTTCCAATGAAAAAAGGAAACATTGCAATTCTTTTAATTCTTTTAGCAGGCACCGAAACCCCACAGTGCAGCCTTCAAGTCCAGAGGCAGCCTGTGCATCCACACGTGCATGGCCATTCAAACAAACACACAGCCAAGGCAACCAATCAAGATGCTTGGTTCATGGTCTGTTTTTAACCACCCCATGTTACCTTTGGGGAAACTGCACCGAAAGATGGGTAAACCAGGAGGCTTCCAGCACAGCCAGGAAATGTCATGAAACGTTTCTCGTACATTGCTCTCTTCTGTGTTAAAGCACTTAAACAGTGCACTTGCTCACTTTATATCTCGATAAGTCAATCTTTTGTGTTTCTTGTTTTGTGCCTTATGTCATTCAATATGCTTGAGACTATGAACTAGACTTTATTACATCCGCTTAAATGGAATGCTCATGAAGTCAAACATATCTAAAGTCAAACACGCACCTGGCCTGGGTTTAGTCTGTGAAATTCAAACAGATGAGGATTCTGAATGCCAGAGCATCGATCCACATGCAACTACACACATGGGGTTCATAAAGTAGACTTGTCACCTTCAAAGCAACAAAACATTGTTATCTGAGAACTGAGCTTTCAAAAGGAACCTTTTATCAGTCACATGATTCAGCAGACCAAACTCAAGTGCCATGTATGCCAAATGAGCAGGGTATTTGCTCCCTTTTCAAAGAAAAGATAGTGGGTGATACGGCAGTGGAACATAGAAAAAAACATCCTATTTCCTTTAAGCCTGCCCATATATTTCAGATACAATATTTAGTGTTGATCAATGTTACAGCTCTTCAGGCTGCATCATAATAATCACCGGTTTAGCATTTTAATGTAGATTAGCATGCTAATTCACTAAACAAGCTGTATGTGAAGATTCTAAAACAAGTCAACGCCATTTTGTCACATTAAAACTGCTTACAAAAAAACTTTAAGCTAAAGGATTTTAAGCTAAATAACTAGCTGACATAGTAAGATAGCTAACTTACATGATGTTGTAACAGGACATGCTGGCAAAAAAAGTTGTTTGAAGCAGCTGGTGAAACGTCTAAATTAGAAAGACTAGGACTTAGAATACTCTGTCGGTGTTAGCTTGTGTAATGTTAGTCTGACAAATCATCAAGCATCCCCAGGGAGTATTCGGTTTTGTCCAAATGCTGACTATTTACTGACTATTCCTTCAGGATGGACACCAGCGTTTCATTTCTGGGGGACAGAGGGAACGTTGTGTTTCTATGGAAAGCCGTGTCGGACTAGCATATGTTGCTCATGACTTTATCCTCAATTTTTAGAAAATTAACCCAGATTGTACTCCCTTGCATTTTTTTTTTTTTTTTTTTTTTTTTTTTACTTTTAGCCATAATTGCCCTTTTTCGGCTCATGTAAGCACAACCTCATGACTGAACCCAGCAACACTTTGAAAACAAAGAAAACAGAGATATCTACCTGATATCACAGGATAATTATTTAAGCTCTACATCACAATACACTTCCTTGAGCATATCATGGATATCCTTAGTACTTCCAATACACGGTCCGACTGCATGTCTCATTAAAGAGGTGCCATCAATAGTCATGTTTATCGGAGTTTAGAGCAGCACAGTTGAGCGCCTTCCATTGACATGAATAGACATGTCTTTTTACAAGTCTCACAAGCAATCGCAGCGAATGCCAGATTAGGGTTTCAACAGTTTAAGGATACACAGGTGAAATTTTATTACCCTCTGTTTCATTAATGTCTATTAGCAGTAAAAATCTTAAGTTATGAGCTTCAGTGAAAAATAAAATCTCACAATTTAGCTGGAATTCACAAGCATGCAAATATCACGATATTGGTCTCTAAATACTAATTATATGAAGACAAACAGCTCTAATGCCTCAATAAATCAGATCAAGTTTTTTCTTCATTGTAAGCCAATGAAGCTTGTAGAAAGGTCATAACAGCAACTGGACATTGCAAGTCGGGGAATTAGGGGTTTGAGTTCTTGCACATGGATCACCATTTATGAACCTGAGCAACAAATCTCTGACTTCAGCCAGCAGATCTGGACAGACACGACAGCAGAGTCACCACCTCAGTGAAGTGATGACAACACGAAACAGTTATCATGATAACTTGTGCCCCAATGTGCTTTTGTTAAGGATAATGTAAATATATCGCAAGCATCAACAGCATGTTTTGTCACAAAGAGAGCATAATTAGTCCTGTTTAGTTGGAAACTCTAAACATAAATCAGTGCATTAATCATTTTGGCACCTCTGATTAGTGCTGTTGTGTCTGCTGGATCTAATCAAACCTCATGAAAATGCTGAGCAACATCATGTACTGCAAAATGGCTTATGATGTTATTATATCTGACATGTCAACTTTAAATAGGTTTTGAATCTTCTGCAATTCTATAACTTCCAAATTCCAATTTCCAAATCTGATTTCTCAGTAAATAAAAGTTGTTTTAAATCATAAGATCTTCTCATTTGAGATCAATTAATATAAGATCCTAAATGATCTGATGATATCAGCTTGAGTTGCACTGTGCCAATGAAGAGCCTTATTTAGACATCTGGCTGCAGCAGTTTAAAACCATTTAAAGCCCTTTTATTTCACTCAGCGCTACACTTGAAAAGCAGACTTTTGCATAGGCAGTGATCAAGCCTGAACTGAGCTGTGTGGGATCTGAACCATGAGCACAGTTGTATTGTCGAGGGCTTTGCACATGAACTTGATGGCTTTCATGTTAGAAAGTAAGTTACTGAAAACACTCAGATTCACCATCAGACAGACGGACAAATAGCTGTAGCCAGATTCTTATTCAAATTATTCCGTTCCACCTTAAACGGTGCAACAGTTGAGACGCCAGAGTGTAATTGCTCTACCATTTAAGGTGGAACAGGAAAATTCAAACATAAGAATAGAAAGGCAAACTGTTCCTCACTCAGCATACCTGCCCAGCTCCTTGCCCGGTATGATGCTGTAGTGGTCAGAGAAAGGTTCACTCCTGATGTTGCTCCTGATCTCGCAGAGTAAACCAGAGCGGCTGTGGCTGGACTGCTGGGCTCGGCTCCTCGCCGGACACTCGGGGATCATAACGGCGGGCTGAATAACGCTGCTTTACCCGATATACGCTGGCAATAGTCTTATACTAAAGTCAAGGCGCACAAATCGCGTGGAACAAAAATCAGGCGTAGGCAGGAAAGTAAAGTTCTCGCTAGCTGGCGACTAGCACCCAACGGGAAGGCTAGCTGTGAGTTCAACGGCCAACGGAGAGTCAGTCAGTCGCGCGCACAGCTATGCTAGCGCTAGCTGTAAAAGTAGCTAAAAGTGTGAGAAACTTGTTTTCCTGGTTACCAACCGCTATAAATGAAACGGATGTCTATGAAGAAGCGACTATCGACGCTTTCATCATCGTTCAGAGACCATACGAAGTGTCTACCCTGCTAAACACGGATGCGCTCGTCCACAAGCCAGCTAACTTCAGCAGCTTCTCTCAGTCTACAGCCAGCAACGCTCGCTTTGATTTCCGTCACCATAGTAACGGACGTGATTGACAAGCAGCTCGGCCAGAAGAGGCGGGGCTTTCCGCGATCAGGGTTTCCCTGCAGGCGCTGAGCCAAGATGTCAAACTCGCTTAAAAATGGCTTTACACTTTAACCTTCACAGCTACATTCATGATTCCTTACTACATAGACTAATGTAAGCTGCGTGTTGACATGACAGTGAGGTTTTAAATGCGTCAGGGAGGTGCAGTGCAGTCAGAGCCCCCCTGCTGGTTACCAAGCGCAATGACGAGCCCGCAGTCCGCTCACTTTCCTTCAGCTGTGCAGTTTACAAATAAGTCTTTATTCACATGTACAGAGACATAATGAAGTGAAAGCGCTGGCTGGGGGGATAAAATACCTCTCAGGAATAATGTGGTAACAGTCTGAGAACGACAAAGCAGAAACAGCAAACAATGGAAGCAATGGACATTAATACATGCTGGTCACCAGCAAAGATTGTATGTCTTGGGATTGGATGCTGGGATGCTGGTCAGCAGCAATGGAAGTTAATACTCACTGGTCACCAGTAAAACCAGCATGTCTTGTGTTTGAATGCATGACCAAGCTGGGTGACCAGTTAAACCAGCACCAGACCAGCATTATACCAGCTGTAATCAAATTAGGCCAGCATGTATGGCATGTATGGTGGTCTTTGCAGTTTTTTCAGCATTGGTACTATAGGAGTACCAGGCCAGAGTGCTGAAACGTTTGCTTGTCAACATTAACTCATATAAAAAAGAGAAGTATCAAAGCTGGAACAGCAAATCAACAAATCTGACATACAAAATTAAGCACAGTGTTTTATAATGCATCAAATTCTAAACTGGCCGCTTAATCTGGCTCCTCCTGTGGTCTAAAATTTGCACACTCCTAAATGTACTTCAATATTTTTATCACATTGTGATACAAATCGGGGAAAGATGCTTTACATGACATGTGGCCCACAGTTCATTTTAACACAGATAAAAGGTACAGTGTTAATGCAAAATCATACCAAACAAAGACAGAAACAGTGAACCTGTTGTGAACATATAAGCGTAAGCAAGCTACGTACTGCTGAACGCTAAAAGTTGATTTATAATGATCTGTTACAGTCTGGATGGTGTAGTGTGTTTACATATTGAAATAATTCTGTGCATAATTCCATAGATCAGCTTTACCCCACTTCAGTTCTGTAGTCCACCTGCACTATATGGTTACCGTCAGTCATAATCATATGACTCTGGTGCAGAAAAACACTGACACTGCACAGTACAGGAGCAGCCCACAGGACTAGAGGTGAGAAAAACTGTATTGGGCAGAAGGTAGAAGAGTATTAAAGCACGCGTGTTCTCCATTAATGGCCCCTTCAAAATAACAACAACGTTACTGTGTATACAAATAACTGTACACAAGCAAGGCATTGACAAATCATACAAAATATTATAAATAATGGTAAACATTACAGTCATAGTCAGGCATTCTAACAAAGTCATTACACGTAAAAAGAATTACTCGGTTAAAGAAACCAATCAACACATCACAGCAGCCTTCCAATAAACCATATAAAACACGTGACCTACAAAAATAAGTACATTAACATCTGCATTAGGTGGACATACCTGTAGATAAATAAGAGAGGCTCGATTAGTCTCAGGGTCATATTGCAAATGATAACTACCTAGTATTCAGCCTCTACGGGGATTAATAGGGATGGGGTCTTAATAATGTATACTGCTTCGGATGAATATGAATGTGTGATGTCTAAATTTAAAATATGGTGACCCTTGGTGCAGAGAAAAGTTGGGAAAGATGTAATTATCTGATTGAGTACAGAACTGAACTGTGGCTTAATGTCATGCCATGTATTTTCTGATGGGGATCCATGGTCTCTCAAAGAAGACCTCAAACAGTGGCTGTGAAAACAACTACAGTGTTATTTCGGAGCTGGATATAAAGGCTCTGTCTACAGAGCGTCGCGAGGAGATCAGTATTTGAGTTGCTAATCTGGGTATACTGTAAATGCGCTTACATCACCTGGCTCAACAGACTCCCTCTCTGCATACTCACTCACTACAACACTGAGAGAGCAGAGAATCAGGTGGCTGCACTTAAGCTGTGTTTACATCAGTGTTTACATTTGATCAAGAATAGTGTTTACATTTGATCAGTGTTTGGCGTTAACCAACCAATTAAAGTGTTTAATGAGTGTCTAACATCCAGAGGCAGAGTAGCCTAAACCCACACTAAAGTCACTGTTACCTCAAGTAAATGTAAAGCTTTTTGATTTGACCAATCCGTCAAAACTCCACTTGAGAACCTCAGTAAATGTTACTGGGTGTTTTTCCACTCCACAAAGTACAGCAGCCTTCTACAGCAGAAAATCTGAGCTATGTTTTTTTTCCATTGGCCTTTTCGGTGTTCTACTAAAGGGTCCAGTTTCCTGGTCTTTTGTACCTGCTGCATATTGGTACCAACAGGACTTAATGTTGCCCGAGGGTGTCACTTACAGCCAAAGCTAAAAAGGCACGTCACATGACTAAAAGGTGCACAAGAATGGAAACAAAAATGGTGTGTTGATTGCAATGTTGGGAATTCTTAGAATTGGTGAAATTATTTGGCATAAGCTAGCAAAGAACAAGGTTCTGATTTATGTTTCCCAGTTTTACAAACCATTCTGTAAAAGACAGATATTTATGTAAACCATATGGTAATATTGTTTTTGTCAACAATTGTTTGTCGTTATTGAATTAGGTAGCTAATTAACCAAATTAGATATTCTAGAGATGTTATCATGGCAATAACCATATTCTGTTGTGTTACAGGATTCGTGCTTATAAAGAAAATGATCAAGGAATTTTCGAGCATGAATACATCAAATTTCCATAATATTCTTACGATAAACATGTTTTCTGACATCTTCAATTGTTGTGTACACCAGGCAGTGGGCACATTTGCACATTTTATAAGTATGTATAGTTTGCAATGCCTTTTAGAACATGGCAGGTATAGATACACATTGCTGTACTTTGGGTAACAAAAAACGTACCTTAAAGCCTGTTGCACAAAGAAACATGTCAATCAACCATAAAAACTGTGCACGACAATTGGAGGTGTTTCTTTAGTAGGTAGGAAAAAGAAAAAATCATGTAGAACCAGAAATAAAAGGTTACATTTCTCAGTAAATCAGTGTTTTAGATCGTAAGTTAGTGTTTTAGATTGTAAAGTGGAAAAGCTCCTGCTAGTGCAGCTCTTATTACTTGAGGCAAGTATCCAGCTGTGATTATTATTAGAATCACAGTGACTGCGTGTACAGCATTTCTGAGAAGACACCATATCACTTCTTCATAATAAGCTATATAAATACGACCTTTGCCAAAATTTCTGTGAAGCACATCAAACTCTTATTAAACTGTTGGCTATTGGTGATCATTTTGAACTTACTGTTCAGAAAACAGCAAACTAAGGAAATGAATGTTTACAGAGCTTTGGCAATAAAACGTACATATCAATGAATGTGCCTTCCTTGTGTGAAACTGTAGGCCAATGGTGAACTGAATGCTATGTGGGATTTGGCCCCCATGCATAATAACAGAAAATGAGCAATGCCTCATCGGTAACATGGCACAGCAAATGAACAGTAGCAAGGGAACAGTCAGTGAGCTGAAACACAGTAGGCTGGACGCAGGTTTTCACTACACATCTTAGTTGCACCCTTCCCCAACCATATAGTAGTACAATATGTACAATATATCTATTAACTGTTTCATGCAATTTCAAGTCATCTCAAACGAAACTTCACATACTCTCAGATCAATCCTCAGATGCATTTAGATAAAAACAGGAGTCTTTTGAGGATAATGTCACTGAAAATTAAATTACAAGTTTAGAAAATAAAATAGTCTCTCGGGTATCCCCAGAATCCCTTTACTCCAGACCAAAAGTGCTGGTCTCCTCCACAGCAATCAGTAGTTTTTCATATAGCATGGTGTAGGAAGGATATGGAGGTAAATCCAGTCGGTTAAAGCATGTGTGGGCCCTGTAAAAAAAAAAACAGAAAACAAAATGTCAAAAGGTCAAACGTCAATGAAAGTGCTTTTAAACTCTTCTAGGAGCTGCAGTCATCACAGCAGTCTCCTGAAACGCTGGAAACAAGAAAAAAGCAGAGCATATTTTCCTCTATACAGCATGTGTGCATATAATCAGGGTCAATCAAACAAGTTTATGGCATTACCTTTGCATAAGAATGTACTGCACAAAAGCCTATCTATTATTTATTTAATTTCCAACCAAGAAGCTGCTAATGAAGAAGGGAAACCAAATAAAGAAGCTGCTGGTGTTCTCAAAGCAGTAGACTGGCCACTCCAGAGTCCAGACCTCAACCTCACTGAATGTATTTGGGATTACCTCCACTTTGAGAAGCTGAACTTTGGAGTTTCTTTGAAAAACTGTAAGCAACCCTCCTAAAATTATGCAAGCTGCGATCATTTAAAAAATATATTATATGTAATTGTTGACGTTTCTGTGC
Organism: Prochilodus magdalenae; assembly: GCA_024036415.1. Taxonomy (NCBI): domain Eukaryota; kingdom Metazoa; phylum Chordata; class Actinopteri; order Characiformes; family Prochilodontidae; genus Prochilodus; species Prochilodus magdalenae. The sequence continues at coordinate 383,001 of JAMWET010000355.1, read as the reverse complement.
ATTTTTTATTAAATACATGTTTTCAACTAAAAAAAACAAAAAAGCAAATGGGTACTTATTAGTATTTTGGACTGGTAATTAAATAAACTAAGGGTGGTCTCTGACTTTTGCACAGCATTGTACATTTTGATGAACAGCTTCTTTTGGCGTGCACCTTCTAATGTAACCAAATGAGCAGATGAAACGAGACACGAGGAGAGGGTCCTGGGTCTGTTCTCTCATCACTCTGGTTCAGTTCAGCCTGTGCTGGTGCTTTTCCAATGCCAAAACCAAGTCCATTCTCCATGTGACAGCGAAATATGAGCTCAGCGCAGTGTTTTAGTGCTGACAGTGCCAGCTTTTGATCCAGTGGCTCTGCTGTTTGCCAGCGTGACAGCGCAAGAACGACATTTGAAGGTGAAGCGCAAGATGCGTCAGTAAGAGCTTTTCAAACGGGCAATTTTAGGATGACACACTTTGTCATCGCAAGTAACTTTATTTAATATTTATATAAGTCTAGCTAGCATGAAAAGAGACCCTGAAAAGGCGTCTCTTTGAGCCTGGCCTGAATTAATGACTCAACTCAGTCCCTGGGATCTGTCAGAGAAATAAATGTATATATCAGTTCGATATCTCTCGCGTAGCCTACAAAAGATTTTGCAAGCTCTGTGACTTGGGTTGACAGCGGTGTTCTAAAAAAGTTATTTAGTCCCTTCAGTAGTAAGTTCCCAGTAGCACTTCAGGTTTAGTTTTTAAGGCACACACAGCTGGCTGTCAGGCCCCAACAAATGGAAAGATTAGAGATTTTCTCCATGTGTGCCTGTGTTTGATTTACTAATGGATCAACACTTTGGGAAAACAATCTACCGCAAAGTGTTCTTGCTAAATAAACACTTGAGTTCTACCAGAGAGCTGTCTAAGAGTCCCTTTACACAGAGGTTAAATCATGAAACTATGGAGCGACTGAAAGTTCAAATTAGTTTGCATCATTCAGGATTTACAGTCCGATCCAAAGACATGCCATGTCATCTGTAGCATATGCTACACTTAGTGCAACTGACTCAACGATAATGAAGGTTCATCACCGGCTATAAAACTAATTAAACAATTTCTACCATACCGGATAAAAGTGGGCTAACCTACCAAATCTAGTGCCATCCACAAATCATGTATTATGGCCCCAGACATGACCCGTCTTTTCCAAGGCTACCAGTGAGGTCAAGCTCTAAGAATTTCTGAATTTGTTCTTGAATTTGACCTAAATCAGGACAAGGCCTCGTATGCTTATCTAATCAGTGCAAAGATATCAGGACCTCTTAGAGCCACTTAAACATACAACCACTATTCAGAGTGAGGAGGGTGTCATGCAATGACTGAACACTCTCCTGCTGCTAGAGAGGACGTGTGAGAGTGAGTCAGAATGAGTCACACACTTAATGTGGACTCAAACACTTCTAAGCTAAGAGCTCTCCGTAGGTGTTTTTGAGAGCTAGTGGGCGGGTGTTTTAATACAAGACTGGTTGATTTGTTGCACAACCTGCTAAATAAGTGATACCATAATGGGCCCAACGCATCGAGCCTTTGGCGCCAGCTTCAGTGGCAAATCGGATTCGTTCTGCCCACGTCTGATACATGGAACTGGGGAGAGAGCCTGGATGCGTAGTTTACAGGCTGTGTAAACTTTAAAGCTGTGACAAAGCAGGCTTTACAAACAAGCTTTTTAACGTCTCCAAATACATGTCGTGAGACGTCCTATATCGATGGCACCAGACACAGCACTTAGGCGGAGGCACCAGCCTCAAGCGCTATCTGAAAGAATGTTTACCATTACTGTTTGAACTCTCTGGACAGAGAGGGCCCAAAATGCCACCAAACATGTGCACGCAGTCCGTGTTATCGTTAATTTTTTTTTAGCCCTGCAGAATATTTTTGTTGGGGTGCGAATTGTGGGGGCATAGCGAGGTCAAATGAAGGGTCAACATGTCTAAAAGTATCCAGACACCGAACATCCGCTACAGAGGTATGACCCCCCTCAGCTCCTGGCTCTGAAGCAGTTGAACCGTGATCTCTAGAGTGAGGGAGCTCAATCTAATACCTTCAGAATAAGTTTGAGTGTTCTTAGTGATGCATAACTAGTCACCTGTTATCAAGCTGCTGATCTTATCAATGCTCTAGTGTCTTAAAGCAACCAATTTTGCACAGCAATGTTCCAGCATCTAGTGTAAAGTATTCCTGGAGGCTATTGCTGCAGCAAAGTGGGGAACAAAAAAAATTAATATGACTGATTTGAGAAGAGGAGTCTAGAAACATTCAGCGCTAGTTTAATCAGTTAATCTTAGTCCAGCACTATATTTTTATTTCAGTGAATCGAATGTTGAAAACCTTGTAAGACAAAAAAAGAAAAGTGTTAAGCACAAAGTTTCTAAGAGTTCATCCCTGGGTGATGAAACTTATGACATGCAGGGCAGCAAAGGTTTCTCCAAAAATGGGCTTGCAACTGCTGGACATTGTCAGTAAACAGACTGGCTAATTCCCCACCCTGACCCTGTACCTGAATGACTGGAATGTGAGACAAAGCAGAAGTTATACTTTACTGCAAGCATAGTTTTCCAACAGGCGCACCATTAACCCAAGCTCAAAAATGCTTTAGGATCTTTCTGTGTATAGTGGAATGTGTTTTTCCTCATACCTGGGTAGAGAAGTGATCTTCCCCCACTTCTCGATGCAGAAGCGGCGCAGGCCATTGCTTCCCCGTAAAGCTGCAAAGCCCTCATACGGTACGCTGGATGTGCCCGTCACAAACTGCAGCAACCTTAGCCTCTGCTCGTTATTAAAGCGCTCCACAGCCCCCCAGAACCACCGGATCACTATGTGCCCATCGTGGTAGCCTGGATGGAGATGGTTGAGGAAAAGGAGAGGAGAGCAGGGGTAGTATTTAAGAAGAAGTGAACAAATTTCACTCTATAGAGACCTACAGCACATTAATGTACACTACCTAAAACTTGTCCATTGTCCCCTAAGCATTGCTAAACCATGTAACCTATACCACCATAAATTATACATGGAACGTCAACAGACACACTACAGTTATGAATGAACCACCAAACCACAGGGGTCAGAAAAATACCATAGACGTTGCATGTTTTGCTTCTGACATCAGAAGTTCCATCTATGCACGAACAGTGAGTGAGACCAATCCTGTTTGTTTTGGCGACCGAGGTGGGAGTGAAGGTGTTTTAGCCTCAGCTAGCCCTCTAGAATGATTTATACCAGGAGTTTGTAGGAAAATAAGGTCAAATGGCTCAAATGGAGCAGATGATTAGTCTAGGTAATTAGGAGCTTAGCCATTAATGAGGTTCAGATAAGCGTCTGGCAATCCCAGCAAAGCACTCTTAGTAGTTAATGATTTATGTTTGTGGACATTTATGCACGGGAAGGCATCTGCTACAGTCATTTTAGGTGAGAAATAGTCCAGAGTAGGTCATCTGCCACCAGGCTACATGCTAATGTTATCATAACCTGACAGACCTGCTCCTGTATCTTGTAAGAGATACATATATTTATATGCATATCGTCGCTGTCCAGTGAAAAACATGTATCTCATATATCTATTTTTGTCCATTTTGACTTTTATGCATCATTTGAAAACAGCCGCTGCCATTTACACACTGTGAGATTTGCATGATGAACGAACCAAGTGAAATGGCCCAGAAGTGCTCCGAAGGACGCCTGGTTCCATTGACTTACATTAAAATCGAATGAGGTTTTTAGCCTCTCCTGTAAAGTTGCCATTTGGAGATACTTGTTTTTCTTTGGACAGCGATGATATTTAGATATTTAAAGAAGATTTTTACTTCAACTGACTTACATTAAACAACAGCAAGAGCAGTCAGCCAGGAGCTGAATTAACTGACACTGGCAGGAGAAACTGGCTTTGTTTATCTAAAGGTTTCTTTAGTTTCCACACACTGACGTACTGCTTAGTGATGATGCTTTAAGATTGATGTTGACTAGTTGCTGCTTAAAACATTATGACACTAAAAGCCTGCACGTCTAGAAGACAATAGGTTAGGACCCTGGGGATTTCGGCATATCTACGTTTCCTGAAGATCACAATAAAAATTAATGTATCGTCGGAGAGGGGCAAATTTCTCTAGTTTCCGGGACTCCCCCCAGGGGACAAATGTTTCTGCCTGGCACCTAGTCAGACACAAATAGGCAAGATTCCAGGGTCTGTATCTGGGGTCAATAGGGAGCTTGTTGGAAATGCCACATAGTGCTCTTCTGACTTATGAAGTTTAGTTTTGTCACAGAAGTCACTTGTTGCAAAGCACCCCATTTCGCTATGGCTTTATTTATGACACCTTCAGCGATTAGTCAACATCCTTACAACATCTTTCATCACATTATTGATGACTTAAAAAATCAAAAGAGTGCAACCCCTACACTCAAGCACTTTATTCTTACCTCCTCTGTACTCAGTATTAGACCTCCAGTCAATCAGGTCAATTTCCGCAGTACCAGCAATGACCAGCTCTAGCTCCCGAGCATCAAACACTGACACCAGACGTGAATCAACCACCTGATCAGAAAAACAATGGGTTTAATGTTGCATGCTTGTTAGGACACCAGTATTCACTTCTACATGGCAGAAATTATAGTTTCAGTACCGTACTTCAGTTACAGTACTTTGCTTAGTCCTCCATTACATACATCCAAAATCATGATCGGTTGGAGAATAATTTTGGAATTCAGTAGGACTGCTTTTTCCTGTGTGTTGGGATGAAATTAATTTAGATTCATTGATTCTTGATTTTCTTAATTCTTTTAATCTCCTAAATCGCCATCAATGCATGTCAACTACTTCATACGTTTTGTCTCTTCAGCCTAAAAATAGCCATCTAGTTAAAAGTCCTTGTATGCGGAAAGCGCATAGCTCTTATTACACTGCCTGAAAGTCAAGGGTCGGAATTCAGTGACATGACTGTGTACCTCGTAGAAGCCCCGAACCAATGCTTCTGTCTGTTGTACCACCCCTCTTTCCACCCTCCACTTGGCCATTCGCTCAATGTATTCCTTCTTATTCTTCTCAGTCACCTGAATGTTGGATCCACCTGATTTTAGCTCTCTCTCTGTCACCTGTTTAGACCATAAGATTATTAAGAGTACTTATATAGACAAGGACAAAGAATTCAGTCTTGATTCATGAAGTGTGATTCAGCACACAATAGATTATATGCATGCAAGGCTTTACAGCAAATTAAAAATGTATAGCTGAATGTGCCAAAAGGATGAACATGCTGAGAAGTGCAGCACCTGTCCAAAGACCTCCTCATTAACAGTAAAGGTGAGGTCAAGGATGTCCGTGATGTCATTGTCCTTCATCCACTGGAGGCTCTGGTGGAACTCCTCATCCAGATACTCTAAATCGCTCAGGTCAGTTGCCCTGCACAAGGTTACAATGATTTCAGTGGAGGCAGACACCAACACTTGAGCTGATATGTTTAAAGACAATACAGCGACATGCGTATCCACTCCACTTATAAAATTAGTTCAGAACAAGATAACAAATACTAATAAAACTGCAGTGAGTTGTAGATATAAAAATCAGATACAGCAAACCCACCAAACTGTCTATTAATATCATCATTAAAGCTCTAGACCAATATCTTCATTTGGATTAGTCTAAGACTAGGCTTAATCTGTATCCAGAAATACAGCATGGAACTCACAGTCGGAGCAGTGCTTTGTAAAATGGCCGAGTGAAGAAAGCATCCAGCAGATACTGATGAATCAGTGCCAGACCCAGAATACGCCCACTAAACCGGAACCTGTGGGAAGGACAATATTAGTGAACTTATTCATATCACTTATATAACTTAAGTGTAGTTATATAGTCCAACCAGTACAATGTATGAAGTCATGTAATCTTTAAATGCCCGGGGGATTCACCTACTGTAACTGTGTCCTACCTTAAGTCATTATCTACCCAGCACTTATATCTACACACTGCACTGGTGATGTTAAACTGTAGAAACGTTTTGTTAAGAAACCTCAAAAAGAATAAAACATATTCTGTTGACTTTATTAGGCTACTTATCTAAGAAATAGAAGAGGTGGGAGGTCAGCGGTCACAAGCAAGATGAGATTCAAGAGTCCAAGATATTCCTGATTTTTTCAGGCGATTAGATAAAAGGTCTATTTGTGCAGATATCTTTCTTCAAAGATCCTAGGAGCTAATCTGTGCTGAATGGGAGCGCTGAGATCAGTCTATCCTTAAAACACAGAGTACGAGAAAAAGGAAGAAACTATCTATTTGGCTTGTTTTTCTTTCATCGTCTCTGTAATTTGCTGAACATAAGTGACATTTTATCTGTCAGTCAAATTGCCTAAATGACACAAAACAAATACCATGACATTCTTTGTGTGCTTATCACAGTGACTGACAAGAACAAGAGTACTATTTCATAACCACATGCCACATCGGCAGGCGCTCGTGCGAAAGGGAGTGAGAGTGAGAGAGAGGCGGAGAACCCACCATTCTAAATGGTTCTCTACAAAGGCAGACATGGGGCTAATCTGAACGGTGTAGGTGTCGTTGGCGGAGTATTCAAACAGGCCGTAGTAAGGGTTAAACAGCTCCTGAGACAGCAAGAAGAAGAACTCTCGCGAAGGCCCACTGTAGTCCAGACTAGACATGAAACAGATAAACATATAAAGCAAGTTAAGAGCATTCAAGAGCAAAGATGTTTCTGTCTGATTAGAATGGCCCACCAATAATATTACCAACAACACACAAAGTGTTGAACTTTGACCATGGTCCTGACTAATCATATTCATGGTGTTTTCAGAAAAGTGTATTGTAATCTAATCAAATGTCCTGATATGTTATTAAAAAATAACTCCTGCACACACCACCACAATAACACATCACCACGGCTAACAATATAGTGAAAGAGATGACCCACAGTCTGTAACTGTAGAACTACAGCGTGCACTTAAACAGTATGTGGACCTGATAAAACGAACATCATGTGTGGAAACAAGAGAGGAGTACTTAATGAAGAAGTCAGAGAGTGAAAAAATAAGAATTAAAAATCGAAAATGATATGAGTGTGTATAGTTGGTTACAACTGCATTAATTAAACATAGCTTTTCATTTGAACGAGCTGGTGTGATGAAACGACCCACATGTGCACATCCTAATGAATAACCTCAAATGAACAAACCACATGCATCATGAACGACAAACAAACAGCACCATAAGTCTTCTTTCCAAACATAATTCTCTCTAAACTGCTCTCAGCTGATCATTAGTAGTGTAAGGTGAAAAATGTTGGGTGCATTGGTTTTGTATTGTTTCCTGGCACTAACTACAGGTAATACGCTGCTTCTATACTCAATGATGATGTGTGCAGTGGAAAAAACACATGAAATGTGAACTGGGCGTTCAAATTAAGGTTGCATGGCCACAAATCCCACATGGATATATCCAATTCAGGACAGAATATGAATGTGGCACTTTGAAAAAATCGGATCCGTGTCATAGAAGGATTAAATCTGATTGGTGCTACTTCAGCCTGGTAATGTGAAAGTAGCCAGGTTACTGTCACTAGCAGGGGTCCATTCAAACTTATCAGAATTTACAAAAAACATCAGTTATGGAAAATGGCAATTTCATTTACTCTGTTAACAAATTCTCTAAATAACATCATATGCTTGTGCTTGTGTTTCACTCACTGTGGAGGGATTAGAACGTTTTTATCTCTCTGATTATTTCACTTTAAATGGTCCCCACAGTTCATAGACACAGAGTGGAGCGAGCTCATTTGGCGCATCGGATGAGGCCGGATGGAAATCCCTAATGAGTCAGGTTTGTAGGTGGACATACCCTTCTTCTCCCACAAATGTAATGTAGAGCTTGTTCCTTTGGAGCTCTTTGCGCGAGTAGGCCATCACCTGGTTAAAAGTGCCTTCCAGCAGATGCTCTCTTCTGATGATCAGCCTTTGCCAACCCAGACAGATGTGAGGTTCAGCAGAAAGCAATGGTTTAAGATCTATTAATTTCTTTACAACGTAACACACACACAAAGTGCCTGTGGCCCACACAAACACACACTTACTTGATCTTTCCTGGCCCCTGGCCGTAGCCCTTGGCTTCGAGTTTCCTGTAAAAATTGCGCAGTTTGGCTTCAAAGTCTCTGCGGTATGGCGCAGGCGCTCTGGCTCTCTGCAGCCCTGCCAAGACAGACACAAGAACACACTAAGAAACACAATTATATATAGATTAGGGGTCACTACCTACAAAATAATTCCAAACACTCATAGTCCTAACCCCTGGCATACTCCAAATATGTGGAGTTTCTACACATCTTGTTTTTCAACTGGGTTAGCTCATTGCCATCCAGCTGTGATATCATTTCATTTATAAACGCCTTTCTAAATTCCCTAAAACCTCATCAGACCCCCCTCTGAGTGGCACACAGCAGATATTCATCCCAGCAGCACTGGAAAGCTCTTTATAGCACAGCAGGATGCTGTTGATGTGGATCATACATTAAGCTCCACATCAAAATGTGCCACACAGAGCTGTGCTAAAATGAGCAAGAGGCTAGCAAATTTGTTTTAGCTTGAGGAGCAAGTGGGTTGGGAGCTGAAGAGACAAAACACAAACAACAAATAGGCGAGAAGTGATAAAGAGAACTATTATGCAAATGTTATATTACATGATATAAGTGCCTTAGGTGATGTCCATGTGCTTTATTATGCAAGACTGTGCTGGAGATTAGCTGATATTTCAGCTGAATTTTTTTTTTTAAACAGATGACAAAAAAAAAAGAAAAGAAACGGAGTGGTGACTAAAGATGTGTTGATAACTCTTCATGATTAGATGACTTGAGATTAAAATGATTACAGTGTTGATTGGCAATCACCACAGACTGCGAATCTTGCTGTGTAATCATAGGGAGACCGAAAGTGAAATTGCAGAGTTGTGAGACAGAATCATGTAGTTAAATCTGGGGTGTTTGTCAGGCGCAGCCTGTGAGTACACAGCTTTTTCAGTGTTTAAAAATGATTCACGGAGAGGATTTTTAAAAAATGCATACAGATGTTCTATTAGTGAACTACATTCATACACTCATCATCAAAAACAATAATTCCGCCCAGAAGGAAGTGTCAGATTGGAATGTAGGTTATATAATATGGACAATATTTATTGAGCTACACATACAGATGCAGTATCTCTCACAACAACATGCCAGATGTCTCAGCATGGAGTTGTAAAGGTTCCTTATGGTTTCCTGCAACAACCCATTCCATGCAGCATGAACATTCTCACACTGTTCCTACACATTTTGTGGTAGAGGTGGATTGACGCCAGGATGTCTGGACCTGTAACAATGCATAACAACTAACAAAAGACTTAAGTGGGCCATTCTGAGTTACTCCATGACAGTCTGGCACAACACCATAGCAGTCTTTGGTGACGGTGATGTAGTGTTAAGGGCAGTTGTCACAACGGTCTGTGTGTATGTAGTGCTGTGTCATGCAGCTGTCTACCAGTGGTGCTGCCACAGGATGACTTATGGAGAGCATCACTGCTTGCTGAATGTCCGCAATCGTGGCTGTTAGGTCACTCTTCACTCTCTTCTATCCACTGCCAGCAACAAAGAGCTATGGAAGTATCCATATCACGGTTGGCTTGTAATATATCAGTAAGACTGTCCCGCTTCAGTCATAACGGAAAGCATGCGCAACAGGACCAACTTATACAGTCAGTCAGGTACAGTGATAAAGTGCGTCCTGGCTTACGTCACATGTGCGGCCGAGTGTGAAACCTGAATCATTCATTTCAAACCTCCCGACCAAGTTTTTTTTTCTTTCGGTTGACTCCTTTTATTGCAACTGCTTATTTGATGAGTGCATGCTCTGATTTATTTTGTCTTGAACTTCCCCCACTGGCCTAGATGTTTTTATATCATCAACTGAAAACCTGCACGGAGTCCGACTGTGCCGCAAGCTGGGACACTTTCCACAGCAGTAGTGTAGTTTGACTGGGCCACAAGCCAAAAGAGTTTGACTGGGTCATGGACCAGGAGACTTTCACACAGCAGCAGAGTTTGACTGGGCTGCGATCTGGGAGGCTTTCATAATGGTAGCAGAGTTTGAGCCGTCACTCAGGAGACTTTCACTAAATAGTGGTGTTTGGCTGTGTATGTGCGACTTAAGCAGAAAATATTATTATGCACAAACCTGGTGAGTTCTGTGGTGAGGATCCAGGAGAGCATCGTGGGGAAAAGTTGAGGCCTGGATGGAAGGGGTGGGTGGGGATGTATGACATGATCTCCTCTTCAAACAAGCTGCAGGAGAGAGAGGAAAGGCAGAGCTGAGCACAGAATTTTTCATGCCCAGTTTTCTAGTTACAGATTAGGCTTAGTTCTTGCTCTGCCTTCACAGTTAAATAAAATAGGTTGGTTAAAAATCTAATTTGTACAATTTGCCCCTCACCTGAAATGTGGTTAATGAGCCGAGAGCTGTGCTGCATCCCAATCATATTTCAAAATCAATTAAACCATTTTTGTATATATTGTGTTATCCCCCCAAACACCATTGCTTGTGTATCCAAAAAAGAAAAAATGTTTTTTTTATTTTTACAAACTAAAGGGCTCATTTTTACCTTGTACTTTTCTGCAATATCTATACTCACATATACATTTTAATGGCTAATACTGCAATAATATTACACAAGAGTTTGTGTCCCTTTGTGTTTGTGTTTTAGCATACTTCACAAAATCTCCAAAATGCAGTCAGACATGAAATATAATACTCATACAAAACCAGAAAGCCAAGCTGATGCTGAGGTCTGCTGGTAGAAATTACAACTATAGGGTTTCTCAATCGACTAGTGTTTGTTTATGTGTGTGCTCCTGAGAGCTCTGTGTGTAAGGGTGTGTTTTGTCTGGCGCTGTGTGGGATGCTGCTGGCTTGGCAGAGCATGTTCTCTGGATTACGTTATTCAATGAGGGGCTGCGTGCTGGCCCATGTGTGTGTGGCATAAGTCAAAGTGTCCTTTTTTTAAAGCAGTAATCCAATTGGCACGACAAAGGCACTGCTTCGCAATGGGATTGGCAATGAATGAACGACTGAGTGAGCTCTCACCATGTCCTCAGGATTTATCAGGTCAAGGTAGTAAACAAACCTTAGCAACATAACCACGTCTGCATCGCAAGACAGCTTCTCCACGCCCTGTGGCCCCTCGGTTCTGATGTAATGGATCTTCTCCCTGCAAGATCAGTGTAAAAGGCTCTAACTCTTCAGTTCCTTACTGCTGTTATCTTTGGTCCTAAAAGGCTGCTGAAATGTCCAGCCTCTTAGAATGTTAATTGGTTTTCACTGCACCGGTAATGTGCTTCACCTTGCTGAATGGGCGCTGTAATAGCCAGTGTTCAGGAATGCTTTTAAGACAAAGATCAGATGTCAACATTTGGGAGATAGGAATCTCTCTTAATGCTCATGTAACTGTATACGCAAAGTTCAACACAAAGCGCTGACTAAACTTTGCTCTTCTTAGAGTTTTCAATACTGGCTATATAGCAGCGCTGTGTACTGCAGTCATGACAGACATCAGTCATTCGCTTATATACTGCTCAGTGGCATGCACAGCACCGCCATACAGGAGATGAACAAGGAATTGCAAAACCAAATTGTTTTATTGCCTCTGGGGGATTATCTTCACAGGGAGGTTTGCTCCTTGAGGATTATTGTTTAGGACATTTCTATAAGCTGTCCTTTTTTAACAATGTTTCTGGAGGCGGATATTTGAAGCATGTGATGGGATGCACATTCACGTATTTGCATTCTATCCAAACACAAGCAACATCTTCATAACCTACCACAGAACATACTGATACAGTTATCCTCACCTGAGCGTATGATTACGGGCCAAACTAGGCTGCCTTTCCTGCAACATTTCCAGGATATTTGGCTGACGAAGGAAAGCCACAATCTTTTCATTATACGCTGTAGAATAAAGAAAGAAAGAGTAAACACACATGTAAAATACAGTGCAGAAGTCAGAGACCACATTTTCATTAACTGAGGCATTAAATTAGTCATTATGTTATTAAAGGGGGACTATTATGCTAATTTTTGGGATCTGCTGGAATAGAATGGATATGCTTCAGTGTTTCCAGAACACACTATATTGTACATCTGCTCCCATCCTCTGTCTGGCACTCTGTTAGAGCTCCTGTGTCTTCAAGTCCCACCTCCTGATGAGCCCAATGAGCTCTGCTTGGTCAGCTCACCAACGCTGTTCTGACTGGTCGACTTAAAAGTGGGAGACTGTGTGAGGGCTTTGCCAAGCTTACAGGTAGGGCGAAAAAGGGCTGTGTTACGAGCTGAAATCACCTTGTATCAGAGTGGTATTCCAATGAGATGTTTCAGGTAGCTAAGAAAAGTGGTTTCAATGACAGACAGACTCTCCCTCTGGGATGTCCTATGAAACTGAAACTATGCAGATGGTTTACAAAATACAACGCACTCTCTGACTCTTTGGTTCTCAACGCCTGCCTGTCTCTCTGTATATGATTCTGCTGTGTCTCTTGGTAATGTTTGCCCTATTCATGGGTTGTGCTTCACTGCCAATCAATAAATCTCGTTTTACTTTCAGCTCTGCACGCGTCAAACGTGCGTTTGTAATCCCGACAAATAATTATTTCAATTGTTCATGATGATTTTCTTTATTTCTACACCTCCGAAGTTCAGTCTTATTCAGTGCTGTCAAGGTCTGGACTCTGGAGGGGTCATTCCACTGTTCTTTGCTGGATTTGCAAATGTTATTCTTTTTTTTTTTTTTACCTCCGTTTTGTCAGTGATGACTTTTTTGACAACATCCTACAGACTCATATTGTTGATAGGTCTTCACACAGTGAAGGGATGGACACAGCTTGATTTTCTTCTCTCTCTTAAAGATGAGAGCTTTAAGTACTCTTTATCTGATGCTGGAGGCCTACTGCGTTGTGGACACCTGTCATCTTTTAATCAATTTTTAAATGTTAGTTTTGTCATTTTTTGCCTTTTGACTTTCTCCTTCTATATGCAAGTGGATTAGCTTAAATGTAATCACTTCGATAGAAATCTTTTCTGAAAATTGAAAGCACTGTACAGGGCTGTTTAGACTGAGATAAATAAAAAGGGTGGTCTTTGACATATGCACAGTCCTGCAGGTACACACAAGAGTATAACAAGTAGCAGTGTTTATTTGCTGTACAGTAACAAAGTAGTGGTTTGATCACACGGCTCATTACAGAATCAGAAGAGGACACAATTAGCCTGAAGCATCAGTGGTTTCACCCAAACTCTGCAAGAGAGCTGTGGCCCTGATGTTGTGGTAATTTCTATCTGCATACTGTAATAGAACATGGTGCTACTATAGCCCTGTGAGACAAAAACAAAAAAAGAAAGCCCTAAGTGCAGACGTGAACCTGCGAATAGCAAATATAACTCATTATGTATGATCATGTAACTATGTCATTCATTTCCTTGCCTGAAGTTAACAATGCCTTCTTAAAGCATTCTGCACTTTAGAGTTAAAGCACCTCATCAGACAGGATTTCACTCTTCTCTCTAAAGGGATTCCTGGAGCAACACATTAGCAAAACAGACCCGTAGCCATTCCCCGCATCGGCACTGGCAACCCCTATTACGCGGGGAAGTACCAGATAACAGCCTGCTGCTCTAAAGGCAGCAGATAAGACAGGCACAAATGGTGTAGTGCAGGGGAGAGTGAAGGGGAAATGAAATATGTGTTGTTTCTTTGGTGACTTAACGACCAACAGACAGAGTACTGATCCATATTCACAATAATGGTAGCAACTGTTCTAGAAACAGTGATTAGTATTATACCTTAATTAGGAATTTCATATTTTTTAGGACTAATTCTTGTCAATATTCCACACATAATCCAAAATAGAGAAGTTGCTTAAACCCACTGTGTGACCCACTGCATGACTAGGACATTAACTACAGAGAGCATACAGTTACACAGAGTTTGCAGGGCCACAAGTAAGGGATCTGTATCAAACACGCTCTTTAGCTTGTCATGAGGTTTAGTCTATAATTACATGAGTAACTCAGAGTTTTTCAGCACATTTGTGGGTTATTATTATATTCTTTTGGACAATAATATACTATTAGCCATAACATCACACACAGTTATACACACATTACCTACAACTATGGCCCATTTTATGAGCTCCTCTTTCCATAAAGAAGCACTCTGTAGTTCTACAATTACAGACTGTAGTCCATCTGTTTCTCTGCATACTTTCTTTTCCCCCTTTCACCTAGTTCTTTAATGGTCGGCACTCCCACAGGACCACCACAATGCAGGTAGCATGTGTGGTTGATCATTCTTAGCACTGCAATGACACTGATGTGCTGGAGGTGTGTTAGTGTGCTGGTATATATATTTATATATATATATATATATATTGAGCTGGTATATATGTGGATCAGACACAGCAGTGCTGCTGCTGGAGTGTTTAAACACCTCACTCTCCATGCTTTTAGACACTTCTACTATGTTGGTCCACTGTGTAGATGTACAGTCAGAGACAGTAACTCATCTGCTGCTACACAGTTTATGTTGGTCATCCTCTAGTCCTTTATCAGTGTTCAGAGGAGTGACCTTGAGGTGTTTAAAAACATCTGCAGCACTGCTTTCCTGCATCTTTCTGATCTAGGTCCTCTCTAAAAAGGAATGAATGTTACTATTCCAGACTGAATGCAATGTGGAATCTCGTTCAGAATGCAGTTCAGATCAGTAGTAAACTAATACTGACTAGGTTTTTTAGAGTAACCAATAAACATGATGATGTATGACTTCCTATTCATTCGTTTGATTGATCAGCTTTGTTAGATCATGTTCTTTAAATATTACTACTGAGAAATCACATTTTTGAAGGAGAGATTAAAGGGTATAAATAGCATTTTTGTGTCCTTAAAGGGTTAAAGTGGCTGAATGTTAGACATACGAAGTAAATAATACAGTCGCATCATGTATGACATATGTGTCTTTATGTAAGTAGACTGACCGAGTGGCACTGAGTCATGCTGGTACTGGCTCCTGATGGCAGCCACTAAGCTGTTCCCAGGTCTGACCATTAGAGATGCTCCTCTACTGCGGGATACTTCAGATGCCTGTGGGAAAAACACACACATGTGCGGAAAAACCTGCATTAGTACAAAAAGCATTCTGTTTCCGAAATTCACAAACGATCTTAGAGAACTTTTTTTCTGACAGACTGCCTCCCAGTTTGAAAGGTCTGTTTGTTTGTGCATTTCAGCATCTGCTTCTTAGCCAGCCTGCCTGCCAGCCAGCATGTGTGTGTATATATGCACTCACCTCTCCAGCACTGTAGCTGCGCAGCCTCTGGAGATGTTGCCTGTGTGTGAGGTGGTTGGGCAGTCGTCCGTTCTGAAAGGGAATTCTGGGATCAATGAAAGTGGTGGCTCGACTGTTGTGGTCCACAAAGAATGACTACAAAAGAGAAAGAACAACACATATAAGACACATATAAGTAAGGAGATGGAGGTGGTGGACATCCGGAGGAAGAGGTCCACGATCAGCCCCATTATCATCATGGGTCAGAATGCTGAGCTGGTAGATACCTACAAATACCTGGGTGTCCTGCTCAACAACAAACTGGACTGGAAGGCCAACACAGAGGCTGTGTACAAGAAGGGGATGAGCAGACTCTGATTCTTGAGAAGGCTCAGGTCTTTCAATGTGTGTCGCAAGATGTTGGAGGTCTTCTACCAGTCTGTTGTTGCGGGGCTGTCTTCTTTGTGGCAGTTTGCTGGGGACGTAGCGTCAGAGGAGTGGATGCTAAAAAGCTCAACAAGCTGATCAGGAAGGCTGGCTCAGTTCTGGGCTGGTCACTGGATGGTTTTGAGCTGGTGGTCGAAAGGAGGTCACTGCTATCCTGGACAACACACCACACCCCCTTCATGGCTCAGGTCTTCCAATGTGTGACCTTTATGACCTTCTGGTCAGACAGTGGAGCACTTTCAGCAACAGACTCATACAGCTCCACTGTAGCAAAGAAAGGTACAGGAGCTATCTATCTATCTCTTTCACACATCTATCTATCTATCTATTCTCCATATTGGAAGATAGATTATCATGTATTTTTTTTAGTCCAGTCAGTGTAAGGTTTGTTGCTCATCCATAGGGAATGGATTATAATGTTTACAATTTACAGGCACACAGTATATTACAATTTTAACTTTTTATGAATAGAGTAATGGTTGACACCACATTTACTGAGCTACACATACAGAAGTTGTGTTCCTCAGTACAGTGTTGGGCCTCCATGTTTGCTAACACAACATTCCAGACGTCTCAGCATGGAGTTGGAGAGGTTCCTAATGGTTTCTTGTCATAATCCATCCCATGCAGCTTGAATATTTTCACAGTTCCTGCAGATGTTGTAGTAGGGGTGGAGCTGAAATGACACCAGGCCTTCTGGACGTGTAATGCGTCACTAAAGATGACCCACTGCCTTTTCGAGTCACTCCATGACAGTCTGGCACGACACCACTGCAGTCTTTGGTGATGTTGACCGGGTGTTAGAGGGATAGAGGTTAGAGGTCATATAGCCTGCATACATGTAGTCATGTGTTGTGCAGTCGTGTGCCAACAGTGCTTGCTCTAACAGGATGACTGATGGAGGACATCGCCGCTGCCCGTCTTTGCTTATGTCACATGTGCGGCCAAGCAAGAAACTTGAATCTTTCCCACGTCTCACAGTGTTAAACCTACCCACCAAGTTTCACTCCTGTTGGTTTATTCCTTCTGGGTGAACTATTTGTGCAACTATTCTTTTAATGATGAGTGTAAATGGATTATTATTGCTGTTTTTTATTATCTGGCCATAAATTCTTTATTGGTGCATCTCTAGATGGTCTGTATATTCATGGTGTATGACTTCCGTATGAGTATGAGTAACTGTATGGTAGAACCCACCTTTCCCTGTGGATCTGTTTTGATCTCCCAGCCCCTGGGGAGCTCCAGCTGCGTGTCCGCAAACTTATTAAGGAAAGTGACGAGGTCACGGTTATGCTGATATCTCTCAAAATTGCGTGCATCTCGTCTGATTTTTAGAATCATGTGCTTTAGGCAGGTGCTGTTGGTAAACATCCGGTAAGCGCCCTGCAAATGAGACAACAACATCAAGGTGAATAAGTCCTGAATATTTCATTTCTGCATGAAGCATAGCAAGTGTAGACCACATGATGCGTGGTCGTGTTTAATGCAGGGAGTGTGTGTAATCACATTGCAGTAAACACAGAGGCAGCTTGTGGTTTCATGGCCTGATGGATTAAGCCATGAGGCATATATCAATAAACAGTCGCACTTTGGTAACAAAGGAATCTGTTGTCAGCCTCTGATGGCGGAAGGTTCAGAAGGCACATGCTGAGACCTCTGCCCTGACGTAACCTTAAAAATCAATCTGTGCTTTTATTCAAGAGAACAAAAAGCTCCTTACATACACACAGACATACAACAACCAGGCTAATAGACACAGGCAATGAAGCACAGTGATCATTAATGATAATACAACCATGTGATAAGAGTGTGGTGTGTAATGAACACCCACAAAAATGGGTCCCTATCTACAGCAAACAGAACTGATAAGGCACTTGAAAAAATACATATAAAAGCTGAATATCTGAGATGCACACATTTGTTTGTGCACACAACAGCAATATTAGAAAAAACACACAAATAATATTTCTACAATAATTTGTGGTTTTATGTTTGATAGAGTTTGTTATCGTTTCAAAACCTCTCATTCACCTTCAGTACCTGCATATACGGCATTATTACTATTATTTTATTTCGTTATTATATCTATCTATCTATCTATCTATATATATATATATATATATATATATATATATATATATATATATATATATATATATATATATATATATATATATATATATATATATATATATATATATAGATATTGTTTTTTTTTGTGTTTTTATATATATATATATATATATATTATTTATGTTTTTTTTTGTTCTTCAATGTGGACATAATTTGAAAAGGCATGTTGCACTTTGCATTGTGTGTAAATGGCCCAAACATCTTTCTTGTGTATATATGTATGTACTGATATGTAATAATTATATGCTCCATTTTAATGAAACTGGATTTGTTTTATACATGAACATAAAACCAGTTTGTATAAAATGATTCTATTATGTTGCTGGTACTCTACAAACTCATTTTTAGGAACGGAACTGCAGATGACCCCACGACAGCTGCATAATTGCATAACATGAAGAATAAACCTATAATAAAATTAATATCCACAATGCGTCAGAATTGAAACCTTGAGATCAAATCCAGAAACATGTTTTCTTGAAATGGTTGTAAATACATAACTACAGTACTTTATTTATTATGGTATTCCAAAAAATATATGATATAGAACTACCTTGAGATGCCTGGATTATAGTATCTAAATCTAAACTATTAAATAAATAACAATCATAAATATGAATAATGATTTTATACATTTTACTGTACTGTACAAAATATCTGTAAGTACCTAGATAAGTTTCTAATTCTTACCCTAATTATATATTCAGTCTTATCTTCAGTAACAAAAAAATCTTTTAGCTTTTGTAAAAGCATTCTTTTACACACAAAGATCCACTGATATATTGAGGCACTGTATATCTTTCAACAGCTAATGTCCACTCTCTCTCTTACTCTCACTTCAGGAGTCCCAGAGAGCTCAGCCAATCAATAGAGAAAGAACTCTATAAATAGATTTCAGCATCATCCTTCATCTAAAAATCATTTACTGGTGCCATCAGTAAAGATCTAGACTGATAAAGCTCAACTGTTCAAAATGTGTTTCACATGCATCCACTGAGGCCCCCATGTTCATTACTTTAACGCTGAATAAAATATTGGATAAACTGTAAGACCACATTCAACATACTGCCCTGTTACTTACATAGTTGGCATGGAGGACAGTGAAGAACTCAGGGTGGGTCACAAACTTGACCGCTGGACACTGCAGCAGTAGGGTGATCTTCTGACTGCTCACTGGTGATGAAGGGCCATCTCTCCTCAAATCTGAAAAGAAACAGAATCCCATTAAAAAACACACACCTAACACATCCACACAAAAGAACAGACTGTATGTTGACAGCATACATGGGCACAAAGACTGGAAAAATGCTACAGCTGTTCTTGCTTTCTAACTATGCAGAGTTTTAATATTAATGATCTAAAATTAATTTAAAAGAGCCACTGCCATACAAGCAGCAAAACAAGGTGCATACATGATTATAGCTACTTAAAATGTTATTTAACATCAAATAGAACAGCCATAAAAATGCATGAGATATAATCTCTAGTCAGCCTAAATCCACTAAGGACAGTCACTACTGGCTTGAAACCAAAAGCCATAATCTCTGCACAGTAGGAAGTTGTCTGGTGAGGAGGTACAGTACCAGTTGACTGAGGCGGGGGGTCACCCTCTGTCTCTGTACTGCCACTGCCCTCAAGCCTTCGTCCACTGCAGTCTTCCTCAGTGGCCATGGTCCTCTGGACATTCTGGTACCTGACCACCGAAGAAAAACAGGAAAGCTGACAATAAGGGTGGGTGATATGGCAAAACTATAACATCATAATACACAACTAATAATACATAATACATAATACAGAAATGTTTCCCTGGCATTAAATGCTTCAGACTTCTGAGCTCAACAATTCTGAACAATTCTGACTTTCATTCCCTCAAAGACTGAGCATTGCACATCAAACCAATCTGACTTTTGTTTAGTTTGGATCGCGCTGCCTCTTTTTGTCTGATTGCGTGTTACCAGGTTGGCACTGCTGCATGAGTGATGTCCTACCTTACCCGGTACGTGATTACCTGTTCCTGATGGCGCCGACTATGAAATCCCCTTTCTACGTGTCAGTGACCACACCACTCTACACCACACTGTGTTACACACAACTGGCTACATGTTTTACTTTTTACATGGTTTACTGGTCTTAAACATTTATTTATGCATATATCCTGGGAATAATAGTAAAACTACACTTAAAAAAACAAAAACAAACGCTAATAAATATTCGTAAAATTAGATTTGGACAAAACTCCTATACTGCTGTTTCACATACTGCTGCACTCTTGCATATGAGCTCTGCGAACCAGTTCCCATACAATATTTTGAAAGAACCTCCCATTTACAAAATACAGAGACGGTCCTGTGTAATGTCAACTGTAATTACAGTGTGGTCAGCCAGTGTGGTACAAAGGGCCTAACAATAATAGCAACAACTAGTGCGTGAGGAGGAGCAAAACAAACAGGAATGTATCGCCTGAAACCTCAGTGGACAAAAAAAAAAAGTGGAGAGGAAGTTAACACACACCTCTGTCTGCTCATACACCACTTGTCTATGACTTAAATGTACACACGAATTAATAACACATACAGAAGACATGCCCCCATAGTGCAAAAGGTATAATTCAATATATAGAATGCATACGGGACACATGAGTACTTTACCATCCCCCTGTGTCAGAAAAAAAAACCTTATGTCCAGAATCTACCTTTAAAAATAGGTTTTTAAAAAATAATTTAAAGGGCCAGCTGTGATGTGTTACAATCCTACAATTTACCCATATTTATAATTCATAATGTTTCTGTGTTCAAGAAAAAGAATGTATGACCTGGGCCAATAAAAATAAGCTGTAGAGGAGATTAAATGCAGCTTTAACTGAGCCATTCCTGTGTATTCAGACAGTTCGTAAAAAATATCATACACTTCTATTACATGCTTCTGTTATGCAGTATAGTGTAGTGTATTTCAAACGTATGCTGCGCTGCTGAATCTCTCAGACGCTTTTAAATCACAGCTTGTGTTATATTCTAAAACCAAAACAGTAATTTGAGGTGGTTGCTGTCTCTCTGCTCATACTTGACTTACACCTCCTGCTGACAGGCCTACAGCGGCATGTAGCACCTATAAACCCCAGCCAAGAACAACAATTCTGGGCTCTCTTTCAGATACATAAACATATCAGGTCACAAAAAACATGTAGCAGACGCTCGGCACCGGGGTTCAAACCATTCTATACAAGGCCTTTCGTATCAAAGCTGGTCCCTGCACCACATTCTCTTAGGGGCCAGCACTGAAGGGCAAATATGGTTAAAAGCCTTTCACCACATTCTCTAATATCTTCTCCTACAGTCAGTCACCCTGGTAGGTTTTATATGGGAGCTCTGCAGAACTGGCATAAAGATAAGCAATTTGACAGACATTACAGCAAGCTATGATTTTAGATAAAGAGATTACCAGAATCTGCCATCCTGAAAACATTACGCAATGGATATACAAATAGTGCAACCATACCTATGTCCTCTAGATGGCACCCCACCACGTGAAATAATCGCCTCATCACAGAAATCTGCTGTGCTTTGCTCTAGGACACATGCATTTAAATGCAGGGTGGGTTTCATAAGGATAGATACTGACTGCTAAAACGTTGTACAGTGCACACTCTTTGGGCAGCTCTGTGTTACACATGTCTCTACATGAACCAGATTAACAAAGAACATCACCCAAGTTCCAGTGTAAATCTTATCATAAGGCTGAGGATGCCCTACCTCCTGTTGAGTTGCTCCATCTGCTGGATGGAGCTGGATCTGTGCATGCCGGGGCATTTGGCTGCGTGGCTAGGCCTTTGCCACGTGGTGGTGCGGTTCACATGGTCCACGTAGAACACTCTGCCATGACTGTCTATCCTCGCCTCCCAGTCTGCCAGGAGAGAAAGAGAGACAAAGAGACATATAGCAGAGTTAGACAAAGTGAATGATTCCATCAGCCTCCCTTTAAAGGGACAAATACCTGGGGTGGAAGCTGAGGAAATTATGGGAGTGGACAATCACATTCTACGGAGAGAACTGACCACCCTGGCCACCTCTACAACTATAGATGCTTATAGATTCTTACACTGTAGAACTAACGGTGCAGTGATAAGGTGCAGCGATTAGCAGTGTCACCTCAGAGCAAGACAGGCCTGGGTTTGATTCTGTGTGGAGCTTCCATGTTCTTCCCATGTCTGCTCCAGTTTTCTTGCAAACCAAAACACACGTATTCAGACAAACAGGAGATTTCCCCTAGGTGTGAGTGAATGTGTCTGTCTTGTGATGAACTGGTGGCCTGTCCAGGGTGTTTCCTGCCTTTTGCCCAATAAACACTGGGATAGGAGGATAAGTAGATAAGATGATGAATGAATGAAGGGATGAATTAACAGTTGGTGAACTTGGCCTGCTGAGTACTACCTACCATTGTAAAAGTAAGGCAGGTGGGGTTTATGCACATAACCTTGCTCAGCTGGAATTCTGCATTAAGCCCAGGCCCTTATTTTTCACAAAGACCACAACAGGTTTGTAAAAACCTATACTCACTTCTGCACATTCTGAAGTAGCTGGGTCATAAATAAAGAGGTGAGCAGCGTATGGTGTGACATGGAGGAAAGTGTGTGAGGGTGGATTTATCTGGTGAAGCAGCCAAACACTTCATCACACTGTCAGCTGTTTATGAGCGTGGTTGAAGACCATGGCTTTAGAGACAGTGACTGTGGCTGTACCTAGATCAGTATTACTAAACCACATTACACTCACGCAGACATCATACTCCCAATCTGATTCACACTCAGCACACTACATACACGTGACATAACAGACATACATTTAAGAACCAGAACTACCAGTCATGTGCTCATAATTCACTGAGCTATGCCATATGCGGAAAACTTCAGACCACGCTGATGACTCCCCACCCACCTGCCTCACCAATGTGCCGTGGTTTGCTTGATTGAATGGTTGGTTGAATTTGGTTAGGCTCATAAAACAGAATGTTTAATTCATCTATGGGTCAGTCTTGGGGACAGTCCAGGATGTGAGGGTGTAGTAAAGAATTCCTGGGGCTGGTGATGGACCGCAAATGTTGTAAGTGCTTAGAAGCTCATGAATAATAGATCAAAATGAACCTCACAATTTCTTGGTGCCATCTACTGATCTTGCTGTAATTCTCTCTATATCCTTTATCCATATTGTTACAGGCTACAGCTTTAAATTTGTGTTCATTCTCAGTGTCTCATTGTACACGTCCCTCATTGAGGAAGAAAAGTTGGCGATAATTTGCACACTAAATACTAACTAGTTATTTCGTATGTAGTATATAGTACAGCTATAAATGTCAAAAATCCACAATATATACCTAGAACTAGACGATTTTTGACTACCATAATGACGGATACTATTGTCCCACAATGTAATGGGTAACGTAAAGGGAGGAGCTCCTCACATCTACAAAAAAAGACAAAAGCTGAAGTGATGGTGGGGGGACCGGATATGGAGTTCAAGCCAATCCTGTCAACACATATAATAAATAAATGTATTATAGTAAATAATAGTCCAGCATGGTATCACATAAGCGTCATCACTTCCTGTTAGTAAGAAATTAATATTCTATTATATTTTTGTACTAGCCAGCCGAGCGCATACTATTAAGATTAGTACACAGTATATACTGCGTAGTGTTAGTGTGTAGTACACAACTGAGACCCAGCTATGTTGAGTCAGCTATGTTTACTGTAGCAATTTCCCCCTGCTTTACTTTGCTATTTGTATAAATTTATTGTAGCTCATACTAAATTAAGCTACAGCTTTGCTGGTTGTGCTATTACTGAATCTCAACTCTTAGTTCAGCACAAAAGAGCTGCAGCTCTGAAGCACTGCCCAAGCTTCAACTCTTGCCCACACCTGCTCTTTGTTGCTGTTTTGCTGTTCATTTCTTTTTCCTAATAATCACCTCTCACTGTCTCTCTTCCTCTCTCTCTCTCTCTCTCTCTCTCTCTCTCTCTCCCTCCTTTTCTCTCTCTCTCTGACTCTAATCCAAAGCACAGGGGGAAGCAGGGTCTCTTTAGCTTGGCAGTTTGTGAGCCATAAGTTTGCTTTTAAACGTGAACAGTGTGGTGCACTGTCACATGTCAAAATAAGCAACGTGAGACACAAACCCAACAGCAGCAATGCAATCTGTTGTTTTGGGGACAAACTATTCAGCACAAGGGCTGAGGATTGGGAATGGGAAAGCACATGAACGAGAGAATAAGACTGAATTATGTGAACTAGTGCATTACACGTCCATTAATTTGTAGACTTCTGCTCTCCTGAAATCAAGGGTCCTGGGTAGGTTAATGTGCAGCTTCTTAAACACAGCTTATTCTATGGGTGGTGCAATTCTAGGTGGTTTATACAAGCTGTATGTATGCAGGCGAAGCCCTGTGTCAGAAGTGGGTGCATCCTAAACTATCTGAACTGACTAATTGTTGTTGAAGGTGATGCATCACACTGAGACTACTAAATTTTTGGTTTTGAGTTTGTGATGGCAGTCATTTCCACTGCTGAAAACAATATATAATCATTTAGTAAATAAATAAAGAGAAAGTTCTAGTATGTCATCATTATGATACAGCTATTACTTTGGAGTCTTACAATTATGACCTACATTATTATGAGACAACAAGTCACAATTATGAGATGCTATGTCATAATTAAGAATTAATCATCTTTTCCTATTTATATGGACAATATGGGCCAATTATAAATATGGGGTTCCATCGTTCATGTCAGATCTGTCATAATAAAACATTTAGTTAAAGTACTTTTAACTTTTAAAGGGCCCATATTGTCTATTACCCTTGTATTATACTGTTTATACTGTTATGAACTACAATTCTAAATGTTAATGATGTTAAGATGTTTGTATGAGAAACACTCAGAATATGAACCTGTTCTCGCTTCTCTGGATCTCTTAGAATTTAACGTAATGTATTTGATTACAGTAAATGAACTCATGTCCTGATTGGCTGCTGCCTATTGTGCCTTAATTAGGACCAGAATGAAACACTCCTTCAATCTTAATTGCTACAGGCAGATCAGGGAGCTCTATGTAAATGCACTGGTTTTCATTTCTGACATCACAAAAAATAGCGAATATAAATGAGGGCTTTTTTTTTTAGCTTAATTTCCATATGAAGACTGGGAAGAGGAAGGTGTATTTACATACTACACATCAAAGTCTTGTATTCAAAGAAGTACATAAATATAGACCATTATTGGTCATTTTAACCTACACATTCAGTTTTTTTGAGATGCTATTTTTATTTCTGTCCTTATTATACACACAGATAAAAGAAAAACTATTTATCATTGTTTTGTTTTGCACCTGCTGAAGAACATATGTAAAAATCAGTATACATTTTACATTGCCATTCATTCTGTCACTGTGAGAAGACAAGCCTTGTTCCTGTTAACTTCTTTTCTGATATGGGTGTAATAGTAAGTGCAGGTAAGTGTAGTGTATGGGGCTGTCACTGCTCCCTCCTGAAGACCCCTGCTGGAG